>CATIWF010161569.1:0-49806 GCA_949630135.1 Balakata baccata
TAAGTGATAGTTTAAAAACTAATTTATAATATATGACATAATTGAGGGACATATATAATTTAGAAAGTTAAGAGTATTATCCTTTCAAGCGAATGCGGTGGCTTTGTCCACTAGAATGGAGATAAAGAAAAAGAAAAAGAAACCAAATCTAGAAATTTCTATGACGAACTGTTGCCGCTCTCTTCACGGGTCTTCATACATATCAAGCGGGGCTTTGTCAATGGGCTGTAATCATGGGTTAGAGAGAAAATTTTCTTCTGAATCTGGTTTATGTCCTAATTAATAGACTAATTTTCTAAGTCATTTAAATCTGTTTTATTTAGAATGTAATTGAGCAGCCATTGCTACATAATGCTATGCACATGTCACAAATTTCTTCCTACTTTTCAAATACACAGCGCAGCCATTTATTTGTCCTCTTCACAAATCAAAGTATTTTTTAAACAAAACAAAAAAATAAATGTATTTCCCGTAGTTGCATCTGCTTTTTCTAAATTTCTGTCGAAAATTATTTGAGTTACTTGTAAACCAGTTGGTTATGTTTGAGGCTCAACTTCTTTTATGGCCCAACATTAGCAAAGCCGAACTTTCTAGACATTGGCCCATTCGATTAAATTTGTTTCGCCCGATTTAAGACCATTGAAGAAGAAATCACAAATTATATATTATAGACTTGGGTTTAATATATGGACCGAGGATCCTTTTCACATATGTTAAAATTATATCATGGATATTTAGCAACTTCCCGGTTCTTTTCTTTTCTTTTCTGCCTATTCTTCATTTTTTAACTCGATTTTTTTTTTGTTAAAATTATTATTTTCTCTGTTCATCATTTTCTATTTTGTTATTCATTATTCCTTTTTACTCTTTGTTCTTCGTTCTTATATTCGTCATTCTTTTTTTGGGTGCAATTTCTTCTCTATTATTCTATATCATTTATCTTTTTTTTTTCTGAGTGCAATTTTGTCCCAATTTGTTGTTCTTCAATGCAATTTGTCTCAATTTTTTTTTTTTTGCAGTTTGAGTTTTTTTGAAAAAAATTTAATGAGTTCATACTTAAAACACAAAAATATCCATTAAATAAAATACACAAATAAATTAAATGAATACGTATTAATATAAGAAATGAACCTTTATTAATAAATTAATGAATATTTACGTTATTTCTAATAAATTTATAATTTTATAACAAATGAATATGTCTCAATAAACTAATGAACATTTATTTTATTGCTAATGAATCTATAGTTTGTAACAAAAGAATCTACAGCTTATAACAAATGAACCTATAATTTATAAACTATAATTTGATGATAATGAACATATAGTTTACAAGAAATAAACTTTTATTAATAAACTAATTAACATTTACTTTATTCCTAATGAACATACATTTTATAATAAATAAATTTACAATTTATAACAAATGAATCTACAGTTTACTAATAATGAACGTATGATACTTTTATTAATGAACTAATGAACTTTTACTTTATTCCTAATGAATTTATAATTTTATAACAAATAAATATATCTCAATAAACTAATGAATTTTTACTTCATTGTTAATGAACCTAGAGTTTATAATAAAATAAATATGTATTAATAAACTAATGAATATTTATTTATTCCTAATGAATATAAAACTTATAACATATGAGTATGCCTCAATAAACTAGTGAATTTTTACTTCATTGTCAATGAGCCTAAAGTTTAAAATATAATGAGTATGTATCAATAAACTAATAAATATTTGCTAATGTATAGAATCTAGTGCGAATGATGTTAATTCATTAATTTTTTAAACAGGAGAATGCACATTTTTCAGTTCTGGTGCTAGTAGAAAGGGAAAAACAGCAAGATATAGAAAATTAAAAAATGAAAAAATTTATCAATGTCAATGAAAATTTCCACTTTGAAGTGCAAAATCTAAAATTATATATTGATTGCATATGGGTACTTAGATTAAAAATGATGCAACTGATCTAAGCTGTCCTGTTAATATAAACGCCGAAGCGACGAGAGGAAGACAACCCCTTCAATCTCTTGGACGGGAATAAAGTTATGTTCATGGAATTATTTAGTAATTGACAGAAATCAGTTGGAAGAAAAAACATAGGGGAGATTGTAGTTAGAATTTGCAATATAAGCTAAATTTGTTTGGGAAAATTTTGGTGGTTCAAATCATACTAAATATATATTTAAAGTTAAAGATAAGCAAAGAGTTTTAACTATAATTAAATTTAAAATAAAATTAATTTCAAACTATAAAATAGATGCATATACATATAGTTTATTAAAAAAAAATACATATAAATGATATAGAAGCGTTTGAAATTATTGTTGAATATTCCAAAAGTACATTTTAAATTTTTTTATTCAATTGATGGATTTTATTAATTTTTTATAAATTATTTTTTTTTTCAAATATATTCCTAGAAAAAATATATATTTATCTGATTATAACTAAAACAGTTCTCAAACAAAATTTAATTTTGGAAATGACTTTTTCCAAATGCTATACCAAAAGGGCTTATAGAGACCAAAGGAAGACAACCTCTTCCATAAAAAAAAAAAAAAAAAAAAGTAAAAAATGAATAAGAATACATACCAATTGAAAATATGATGAAAACAAAAAAAGAAAAAAGAAAATTTCAGGAACTACTTGATTTTAGCTTTTTATTTCAAAAATATGTGTAATGTTTTTTTTTACAAAATATCTTGTTAATTTTACCACTTTTTTGTTTGCTATTTTCATATTCTTTTTTTTTCCCAATTTGGTGCAAGCGGATGGATAAGCAACAATAGCGGTGCAATAGGAGAGTGGTGGAATCAGAGTTACTAATGGTGGAATTATTGCCTGAAGACATAGTGGCGCTACTGTATTCCTCCTTCAACAATGTCGTTTAATTCAAAAACATGCAGAGAGCACATGATCAACAATGCTGGAAGACTTGGTTATACCTTTACATGATTTCTGTTAGATTGAGTGTCGATACTATAGCAATGGAGAGAGTGAAAATAGAAAAAAAGAGGGACAATGAGTGTGTAAATAAACAGAGACCAGATAGCACTTCAATGGCTATAATGCTGTTTAATTTAAAAATACGTGGAAGAGCTTAATTAATACTTCCACTATTATTAATAAATCGAATCAATTACAATTTGCAATTTTAATTCAAAGATTTAGATCAAAAAATTCAAGATCTTTTTATTTGTTTTAACTAAAATCCAATTAGGACAAAAAAAATATAATAATTTTGTTTCCTTGAATTCTTTAGGTATATTAAATAAATTTCTAAGGTATTCCGAATTCCACATATATACTTAAAGTATTCCAAATAATTTTTTAAAATATTTCCAAGAAATAACCTAAAGTATTCCAAAATATATCAAACCAATGTATAGCAGAAATATACCAAATATGTATTTTTAGTATATTTAAAGTGACTTTTTGAGTATAGATATTTTTATAATATTTTTTAGATGTTTTTAGTTGTTTAGAAAAAAACTTGAAGAGGATGTATTGTTGCCATTGTATCTTGACTCGATATATTTGGGAATACTTTAGATTATTCCCTGGAAATATTCTAAATATGCATTTTTTAAGAGCACTTTGGGATGACTTTTTAAGTATAGATATTTTTGTAATATTTTTTAGATGTTTTTAGTTGTTTTGAAAAAAACTCGAAGTGGATGTATTATTGCAATATTTTAAAAGTTTTTTGCCATTTTTGGAAAATTCTCAAACAAAAACAAATTCTCAACTTAATAAAAAAGATATGAAACCCTTGGCTATTAACTAGATATTTTGTAATAATTTTTAGTTGCTTTTAGTAGTTTTAAAAAAATTTTGAGATGAATGTATTGTTGTAATATTTTACGAGTTTTTTAGTATTTTTGAAAAATTTCCAACCAAATTCTTAACTAAATAAAAAAGATATAAAATTTTTCAATATTAACCAGAATTGCAAAGTAAACTCTGAATATGGAACTATTTTAAAATTATTTATCTAGATTAATTGGACTAATCCGATAGCAATTTTAAAACAAATTCCCAACTTCCTTTCGTTGTCTTCTAATGGAGTAAACCCTTCGGCTATGTCTGCATTGAGAAATTTTGAATTGAGGGATTCTAGACATTTTATGAATTTCTATTAAATCCATCATTTAACTACTTAAAAATGTTGAGATCTATATATTTTAAAAAATTTTTTACCTACCAAAATATTTCATTTTTTAGGGATTTGAATTCTCATATTTTAGGTGGGAAATTCAAAAATCCATCATTTTTTAGCAATGAAGGATTGTTACCAACTTTTTTTATTTTAAAATTGTTCATAGTAAATTAATAATATTCTAAAACTCTCTTAATCTTAAAAAAATAAAAATCATTTTTCTTTAATTTTAAATAATTGTGTCATTATTATTATTATTATTATTATTATTATTATAGTACTTAATTGTTAATAAAAAATAATTTTAATTTATACCAATATAACTAGACATTATAATGTATAATAATTTATTGTTTTAATAATAAGAGGTTATATTAAAAAGTTTAACTTATTATATATTTTATTTTTTCATTATTTGCTAACTCTTAAAATAATCAATGTTATTTTTTTAATTTTTAAATATATAGAATTGATTAATAAAAATTATAAATTAATTGTTAAATCTATTGATTGTAATCATTGAAATAAATATGAATGTAAGAGAAATTATATCGATCCATAGATTTTATATTCAAAACAAATGATAAAATTATCAGAATTCATTAATTTAAATCTATAAATGTTAAAGCCCCAATGTTTGGTGCCTTCTTGTTTTCGTTTCTTAATCATTAGTGTAATATTATATATATTATCCTTTTTTATAAATTATTTTTTTCAAATATACTTCTAGAAAAAATATATATTTATTTGATTCTAATAAAAAACAATTCTAAAAAAATTTAAATTATAAATTTTTTTTGAAAATATTTTTTCTAAATGCTATACCAAATGGACTTATAGAGACCAGAAGACAACCTCTTCAATCCCTAAAAAAAAGTAAAAAATGAAAAAGAATACATGCCAATTGAAAATAAGATGAAAAAAAAAATCAAAAACTATCCTCTTTAAACTTTTTATTTCAAAAATATGTCTAATATTTTTTTTAATTTTTACAAAATATCTTTTTAATTTTATCACTTTTTTATTTGCTATTTTCATATTTGGTGCAAGCGGATGGATGGACAGCAATAGCAGTGCAAGCGGATGGATGGTGGAATCAGAGTTATCAACAATGAAATTATTGCCATGGTGGTGCTGCTGTATTCCTCTATCAACAATGTCGTTTAATTTAAAAATATGCAGAGAGTACATGATCAACAATGCCGGAAGACTTGGTCATGCCTTGACATGATTTTTGTCATATTGAGCGTCGACACTATGGCGATGGAGAGAGCAGAAATAGAAAAGAAGAGGGACAATGGATGTATAAATAAGCAGATGCCAGAAAGCACTTCAATGGCCATAATACCGTTTAATTAAAAAATATGTGGAAGAGCTTAATTAATACTTCCACTATTATTAATAAATCGAATCAATTACAATTTGCAATTTTAATTCAAAGATTTAGATCAAACAGTTCAAGATCTTTTTATTCATTTTAACTACAAATCCAATTAGGACAAGAAAATATAATAATTCTTTTTTTTTTTCCTGGAATTCTTTAGGTAATTTAAAGAATTTTTAAGGTATTTCGAATTCCAGATATATATCCAAAAAATTCCAAATAATTTTTTAAAGTATTTCCAAAGAATAACTCAAAGTATTTCCAAATATACCGTATCAAGGTATAGCGGAAATATACCGAATATGTATTTTTTAGTATATTTTGATATGACTTTTTAAGTGTAGATATTTTTGTAATATTTTTTAGATGTTTTTAGTTGTTTTGAAAAAAATTTGAAGTGGATGTTTTATTTTAATATTTTAAGAGTTTTTTGGCATTTTTGCAAAATTTCCAACCAAAAACAAAATCTCAACTTAATAAAAAAGATATGAAACTCTTCGCTATTATCTAGATATTTTATAATATTTTTTAGTTGCTTTTAGTAGTTTTAAAAAAATAATTGAGGTAGATGTATTGTTATAATAGTTTAAGAGCTTTTTAGTATTTTTAAAAAATTTCCAAACAAAAACAAATTATCAACTTAATGAAAAGGATATAAAACTCTTCGATATTAACTAGAATTGCAAAGTAAAGTTTGAATATAAAACTACTTTAAAACTATTTCTCTAGATTAATTGGACTAATCTCATAACAGTTTAAAAACAAAAAATAAATTTCCAACTTCCTTTCGTTGTCTTCTGATAGAGTAGACCCTTGACTATATTTACATTGAGAAATTTTGAATGAGGAATTCTGAACATTTTATGGATTTTTGTTAAATCCGTTATTTAACTATTTAAAAAGGTCAAAATCCATATATTTTAAAAAATTACTTACCAAAATTCTTCATTTATTAGGGATTTGATTTCCCATCTCTTAGGTGGCCACCATTTTTTTTAGTAACGAGGGATTGTTGCCAACTTTTTTTATTTTAAAATTGTTCCTAATAAATTAATAATATTCGAAAACTCTTTTAATCTTAAAAAAATAAAAATAATTTTTCTTTAATTTTAAATAATTGTATTATTATTATTATTATTATATAGTGCTCAATTATTAATAAAAAATAATTTTAATTTATACCAATCTAACTAGACATTATAATGTATAATAATTTATCGTTTTAATAATAAGAGGTTATATTAAAAAGTTTAACTTATTATATATAATGAGAGAGAGTAATATTAACTTTATTTTTTTAATTTTCCATTAGTTGCTAACTCTTAAAATAATCAATGTTATTTTTTTTAATTTTTAAATATATAGAATTGATTATAATAAATTCTCAATATTTAATAAAAGATAGAATTAGAAATTAATTATTAAATCTATTGATTGTAATCATTAAACTAAATATGAGTGTAAGAAATTATATCAATCTATAAATTTTATAGTCAAAACAAATGATAGATTTAAAAGTCCCAATGTTTGGTGCCTTCTTGTTTTCCGTTTCTTAATCATCAGTGGTATATTATATATATTATCCTTTTTTAAGTGGATTGTGTTATTTGGTTGGTGACATAAAGGTTTCTCTCTACTTATTTTTTGGAGTGAATTCAACCACGGTGCTTCAATTATATAACTCATAACAACTCGGTACCTAAAAAATTATTTGTAATATAAATGTACCCCAATTATATAGATTGTAATAATTCAGTAATTTAAAAATTATTTGTAATACAAAAGTACCTCAACTTTTATTTTGTAATTAAATAGTACTTATGTCATCAACTATTAGAGTTCTTTTAACATTGTGTTTGAAAAAAATGTTTTTCGGAAAAAAAAATTGGTATTTTTAAATTCTTTGAGTTTTGAAAACTATTTTTATTAAATACAGATAAATAGATATTTTTTTCCAGAAGTATATTTGAAAAAAAAAATAATTCATAAAAATTAAAAAATATTAGTTAATTAAATAAAAAAAATTCAAAACCTGCATTTGAAATACTTAAAAGCACTCTTAAACACCACTTAGTCTCTTTAACAAAAGTATAACATGAAATGTCCAAATAAATTTTAATAAAAACAAAATTAGTTGTAATATACAGTCAGTAAAATTGAAATTTATCTGATGTAAATATTATATCTAATTTTATTTTTATTAAAATTTATTTGATGTTGATATTTTATATCACACTTATATTAGGGAGACTAACATTCAAATACAAAAGTACTATTTAGTTACAAAATAAAATTTGAGGTACTTTTGTATTACAAAATAAAAATTGAGATACTCTTGTGTTACAAATAATCTTTTAAGATACTGAATTGTTACAATTTAAATAATTAGGGTACTTTTGTATTATAAATAATCTTTTAGGTAACGAGCTATTACGAATTATATAATTGGAGGATTTCATTTTGAGAACATGTGATAATTTTTGTAGTATTATTATAATTGTTTGTCATGGTCTACAACTACTGCATCTACCTCTACACACAAATGACAAATCCATTGAGGACGAAACCTAACAGAAATTCAGAAGGGAAACTATAATTAAACCAAGAAAATCTTCTTTGCTTAGATCTGGTTTCCAACACTTAGAGATGGGGAGCAACCAAGAATCAACAACAACAGGAAAAGCTATAAGATGCAAAGGTTGATAATCAATTAATGTTGCTTCTAATGTATGTATCATGCTACATTACTTATCCTGTCAAATTTTTCGTGTGCTGTGAAAAACAAACAGCTGCAGTATGTAGAAATCCTGGGGAGCCACTGGTAATAGAGGAGGTTGAAGTTGATCCTCCAAAATCCTGGGAAGTCCGCATCAAGATCCTCTGCACATCCCTCTGCCATAGTGATGTAACCTTATGGAAAATGAAACCAGTAAGCCCGGATTACAAATACTAATTGATCAATAATTCACTTTGATTTCCTTAATTATATTTTTTTTAATTGTAAACTTTTCCTCAAGGGACCTGTTTCAGTCTTTCCAAGAATTTTTGGGCATGAGGCTGTTGGGTAATTCTGCATCATCTCTCTCTCTCTCTCTCTCTTTTCCATTCTCAATTTCTTACAAACAATTGACAGGCTTGTTTTTTGTTTATTGCTTAGTGTTGTTGAGAGTGTTGGTGACTATGTGGAAGAGGTTAAGGAAGGAGACATGGTGTTGCCATTTTTCGCACCAGATTGTGGGGAATGCAGAGACTGCAAGTCAAAGAAGAGCAACATTTGCTCCAAATTTCGGGGAGCTGCTATTAATATTGGGATGCCAAGGGATGGAACTCACAGATTTAGGGACATGAAAGGGGAGGCCTTGCACCATTACTTGAATGTTTCTAGCTTTTCTGAGTATACTGTGGTGGATATTGCGCATCTGGTGAAGATCAGTGTTGACATCCCAGTTGATAAAGCCTGTTTGCTTAGCTGTGGAGTTTCAACTGGTCAGTACCCATTAATTTTTTTCTTCCTTTTTTTTTTGGTACAATTTAAATGAACCAGCTCAAAAAAAAAAAAAAGTACACATGCGAGGTTACAGAACTCTTCTTTCCTGCCCTTTTCTTCTCTGTTTACGCCATCTTAGCGATACTGAATTAATGTTGAAAATTTCTTTCACAAATGACTTTTGAAACATGAATGTCTAATTGGTTAAAAATTAACGATTGATGTGAAGTAATTATGAATATAATATAAAAGTGATTAAAAAAGAATAATAATACAAAAAACGGTTGACTGTCCTGAGAGTGCAGGCGTAGCAGCAGCGTGGAAGGTGGCAGGAGTGGAGGAGGGATCGACGGTGGCCATATTCGGATTGGGAGCAGTTGGACTTGCAGTATTTTTTTTCTTTAAAGTTTAAACCTGTTTGCATTTGTTTTATTATCTTTTTCAAGATGATGGTTATGCTTTCCTAACCCTGCCTATACCTTTGCATTTCGCAACAACTCTTTTATTTTTCTATTTATGGATATTTAAAATATTTCAACAACCTTCCTATTTTTTTTATATGTATTTAAAGAGTTTTATATCTTTAAATAATATCATTATTATTTTTTTACTTATCTCATTTCTTAAAATTTATATTTTTTCTTTGCATATTTAAAAATTACAAGCAACTTTCAAGTAACATTTTATTTTTTTTCATCTTTTTCTCTTTGTTTTTGGTCTCTTATTTTTTCTTCATTTTTTTCTAGAAAGTTTTATTGATAAAAAATTAAGATAGAGAGTAAAATAAGATATATTGTTGGAGTGCAGTCAAACTAAAATAGAAAGTGAATATTTTTATAATATAATAAGAAGTGAAATAAAGAATATTGTTGGGATACTCTAAGAGAGTCTTGTGTCATCCAACAGTCAATTTATCATACTTTTTACTTATTTCGCTTTCTAAAATTTACATTCTCTCTACTAAGATTTAAGAGTCATAATGAGCTGTTAAGTAATATTTTATTATTTTTCTTACATTTCTTTTGTTATTTTTTTTCATTCTTTTGTTATTTTTTTTTTTTTGTCTCTTACTCTCTTTTAATTTTTTATATAGTTTTATTAATAAAAAATTAAAATAAAAAGTGAGATAAAAAGTATTGTTGGAATGTACATAATTTTCAAAATAAACTAAAATAGAGAGTGAAATAATGAGCATTGTTAGGTATGCTTAAATTTGTCCCAACTAACATAAAATATTTGTACTCTATCAACTCATTTTTTTATTATTTAATTTGTATTAAAAATACTAAGTAGAAAAAAAAAAATAACAAAATCTCACCTACCAGGTGGCAGAGGGAGCTAGACTAAGCGGAGCTTCCAAAATTATAGGCGTGGATCTGAATCCTGAAAAGTTTGAAATAGGTATAGATTAATTAGATTCAATTCAGTAAATTTGTTAAAAAGGAAAAATCTACAGAGATTTCAAACTCTTTTGTCAATATTGCAGGAAAAAGATTTGGGCTCACAGATTTCGTCAACCCTTCGACTTGTGCGGAAAAACCTGTGAGCCAGGTTTTGTATCTGCGTTCCAATTATTTTGAATAAAGAATGGAGGAGCCAGTTAGACATGAATGAAGAAACAGATAGATCACTGATCATTTGCTTAATTAAGTTTTGATGAGATGTTAATTGTCAGGTGATTATGGAAATGACAGATGGGGGTGCTGATTATTGCTTTGAATGCATTGGATTAGCCTCATTAATGGCAGAAGCTTTCAGAAGCAGCAGAGAGGTTTGGTCTTCTACATCACATGTTTTTCTTGATATAACATCAAAACTCAGGAAAAGAAAAGTGAAAATAAACTAAATAAATTGATGAATATCAGGGGTGGGGGAAAACGGTGATACTGGGACTGGAAAGGCACGGCTCACCATTGAGCCTCAGCCCCTATGAGATTCTGAATGGCAGGAGTGTCACCGGCTCAGTATTTGGAGGATTAAAGCCCAAATCCGATATTCCAATCCTGGTCAAGAAATATCTGGACAAGGTATCAATGAGAGTTTGCCATTTTTCTTTGTTTTGTTAAAGGAAAAGAGAAGCCATTGATGTAAATGAAAATTGATGTTTTGGTTGGGTTAAACAGGAGCTTAATTTGGAGCCATTCATAACACATGAATTGAGCTTCAAGGACATTAACAAAGCCTTTGATCTCCTTCTCCAAGGAAAGTGCCTGAGATGCATAATATGGATGGATAATTGAAGAGTTAGTCATTGCCAATGCACATATTTCTAATGTTCATATTTATTGAATAAAAATTCTGTTTATTTTTTTGCATATCCGATTTTCTCCAGTTCTATTCTGTACTAGTGACATTTAAATATGAAAATTTCATATTTTTATAAATGAAAATTAAAACAAAGTTCATTTTTTTATCAGCAAATTCAGTGTACACAGTAGAATTAATCATTCCTTTGAAAACTCGAACTCAAAACTTTTTTCAATTTTCGCAAATGTAAATACCAACTGAGCCATCCCTTAATTGGTTAAATCCAAATTCATTAAGAAAAAAGTTAAAATATAAAAATATAAACCTTAAACATCAGATTTGTTAAATTTTTTTCAGTTCGATTTGGATTCAATATTTTGGTTCGGTTTTTTCGACTTTATTTACCTTTGCCTTAATGGGCAGCCCAGTGAAACTAGCACCAGGCGGACATTTTCCTCTTGAACTTTTGTAAGCCAGGCCCAATTCTTGTTGCCTCACAAAGTTCGAGAAATGTATTGACCCAACCAGCAATTTCAGAAGTTACCGGGACACGTATACCTTTTTACCACGCATCGAATATTGCACGACGCACGTGGCTCACAGTCCAGGGCTGAGCGCTGTATAGACCATTTAACTTCAACAGTAACACTGTAAAAATCTGCTTTGTCTTGACCTAACCCCAAACGCGTCCGCTTTCTTCTTCCTTCCTTGTTAGCAACAGCCAGAGGGCCTCTCCTCCGGATCCAGTCTGCGACCTCATACTTTCCGTTTCCAGCAATGGCGGAAGCTGCAACAAGCGTTAATCCGTCCCTATCTCAGGTACTGTAGCCTTTCCTTGTTATACTCTCCTATAATTAGTTTATGTTTCAATTTCTTTGCATCGAATTATTTGTTTGCTAAGCTTCCTAGATCTGTGATGCTTTGTTGATTCCCTTGGTTTTGTTGCTGTTTCGATCATTGTGGATCTTCGATTATGTGTTCAATGGGACCGATTGTCTAATATCAGACCTTCTTTTAGAGGATTTAATCGCCCTAACGATGCATTGACTGCTGTCTTTCATTTTAAAGTTGTGATTTTGTTTAGAATTATGATAAGGTGATCTATTGGTATAGCTTTTAGGTTCGGTTGATTCTTGATTGAACTCCTTTATAAATTTGCTCGGGTAAGCTTATCAAAGCATTTATATGACACGATAGAATGCGGTGTTTACTTAGAAAATGAGAAGTAAAAAAGAAGAATCTAAGCATGAAAATATTTTGCTTTTGGACTTGAAATTAGAAATTTCCCTTTCCTTTTTTCTCGGTTATAATGAAAATGCATTGACTTTGCCTTGTTTTTTGTCTATGTTGGTAACTGGCATTGTTGGAACATCGGTCACTAGTTATACCTCTCCAATGGTTTTTTAACAGTTTTTGTAAGTTTTTTCAGTTTAGTGAATGGTGAGGCTGTCATTTCTAACTAATTCAAGCTAGAGCAATACTTGTCGTAATTTGTGATAATAGCAGTTTAGTTTAGCAATGACTTTCAAAGCAAATGCTTAAAGTTCCAACTGGATAACAATAACATAAAAGACACTGTTATACTATAATGCAGCATCACTGAGCAGCATGTATAGACTTCAATTGCTAATTCGAACAGGTAAAACAGAGATATGAAGAGGATTTCACCAAATAATTATGGCTTTGACGTATCATTTTCTCATTGTCTGAGAGGCGTATTTTACTTGAGCTTGGTCAAACAAAATTAGAATAAGATTTATCAGCTTGGAGATGATCTGGTGCTAGGCTCAATTTAAAATCAGCTTCCCTCCAAATAAATATCTTGCACGTTTAGTAGTCAATGTAGTTACTATGAGTTTTAAAAGATTGATTTTGTAAAGCAAGTTATGTGTATTCAGATCCCTTTGGGCCATTGCTATAAGACATGCTTGACACTTTTTTCTTTCCTTTCTTGATGTGCTAATGCTTAATGCTGATGAAATGTTTTTTCTTGATACTCTCAAATGCAGCAATATTTGTTGGAGAAAGTGGAGAAGGCAGATATAGTCTCAAACCCTGTGGAATTAAAAGAAGACATGAAACCTGAATCTGCTGTTTCTGAAGAAAAAGTTACAGAAGCACCAATAGTTGCTGCTGAAGAAAAAACAGATGATTCTTCTGATACTGCTGCCGCTGAAGAAAAAACAGAAATTAGTTCTGATGCTGCTGCAACTGAAGAAAGCACTCAAACTCCTACTGAAAACAGCAGTGAAGATGCTTCTGCTGTTGATGCAGAAAGCACTGAAACTGCAGAAAAGCAAAAATTGGATGAACAAGAAGCTGCTGATGAGACACCAGAGATAAAGGTATGGCCATTTATCAGGAACCTTTGCTTTCTGATAGCATGTTGCAGTGTGTGTAAGCGCTAGTTCCGCATGGATTAACTTTTGTTTCGGGGTTCCTTTGTTGGAATCCAGCTGGAGACAGCACCAGCTGATTTTCGTTTCCCAACTACAAATCAGACAAGGCACTGTTTTACCCGATACATTGAGTATCATCGGTGAGTCAACCTTTGCTTATGTTTTCTTATATATGTTTTTCATTTTAGTGCATTGTACGTTTTTCTTATTTGGCATAGGCACTTTATGATTGAGATGTAATACTGAAACTTATAATGACCTCCAGTTGCACCGCTGCAAAGGGGGAAGGAGCTCCAGAGTGCGACAAATTTGCCAAATACTATCGTTCTCTTTGCCCTGGTGAATGGGTATGTGTTTTGGATCATTATTATATCCTAAGAAGTATTTCATGTCTCTTGCATTCTCAAATAAAAAAAGAGAAGTCCTTGTATTATTTGTTTACTTTTAAGAGAAGCTGTTGAGTGTGCTTACTTTCATAAGAAAATGAGAGGGAGGAGAGAGATCAAGCAACAAACTTATTAAGATAGTAAGTACAGGTTGTGCAAAGGATTTGCCTTCCTAATGATTGACTGTTATGGATTTTACATTGGATATGCTGATATAGAAATGTTGAAAAAACATCACTAATTGCCTAAATTGATTACATAGGACTTCTAGATTATGACAGCTGATACTATTGATAGAACTAGATATAATATTTATTAAAGACGATGTATCATGGTTTCTTAATAAATTCTAAACCTAAGCATCCTAAAAATATTAGGCAGAATTATGAAAAGATGATGTCTGTTCTCAGTTCTGTTTGTGAACGCAGTCTTTAATCAACTTCATTATCATGCTAACCTGCAATTCTTGTGATTCCTTGATCTCTATATTCTGGCTCTGTTGGAACTGATTGTGTCTATCAACTAGTGAGTTGATATTATGTTGCCTTGACCTCTTGTTGAGATCTTTTCCACATTCTCTTAAGTGGCACCATAAAGAGTTACTTTATTTGTGCAATTTTGAAATTGCTTCTTTAGCAACTATAAGATTAACACCAATTTTATACTGCTCAAAATGTGTTATCGACTTTTTGTTGATTCCAAGCGTGTTTGGTGATGATGAATTGCTATGCATATGTTTTTTTATGCAGTCAGGGAAGCTTTATCGTTTTGTCCTTTTCTTTAAAATTTCTGGATTGGGTCAGTGATTAATAGAATCACTATAGAGTAATCAAGAGTAAAATTTTTAGGATTATTATCAATTAATTTTATATATTTCAAACCCTTGAACCATGATGCTGATTGATGTTAAGTTATTAACTTTGGCATGTGAGATCATCATTGACATCATTTGTTTTCCATTCTTGGCCGAGTTAATCTTTTTGAACTAACCTTTGTTTTGTTTTATGCTTATCAGGTAGAAAAATGGAATGAACAAAGGGAGAATGGAACTTTTCCAGGCCCCCTGTAGATGGTCCTTGTTTGAAGACCTGTATGCCGTTCGTTTCAAGCCGAATCCAGTTTACCACCACCAGACAAATTTCTTTGGTGAAAAATTATATTCTTAGGGAATGCTATATTTACGCAGCGAGTCAATAAGAAATTTTGGCTTGACCATTTGAACAATAGCTCAGTCTGACAACAGAGAATGTTATTGCCCGTACACCGGTTTTGGCTCATCATGTCTAAGATGAAGCTTCTCTCTCCATTTTTCTATTTGTTTTTAGCTGTCATATAATTTTTATAGAGTACTGGTTTGGACCCGAAAGAGAACTGTTTGCATTACATTTTTACATAATAAAGAGAGAGGGATCACACTGATAAAGGAAACTATTTCTGAATGCCAAATCAGATCAGGACTCATACGAAGGATTTGAGTTCACCCAGAGGCTAGGTGTTATCAAGGTTCAAGTTTTTAGGATATACTTAACCAAGTCGATGCAATTTTGTTATTATTTGCAAGTTGGGCATTAGTATGATGGGCAGAAGATCATAGAGCTGGATGAATTATTATGCAATCATTAAATTGCTTTGCTTTTAACATTTGGGGCAAATCAGCTTATAACCATCCATTTATGGTCAAATTACTAAGAATTCCACAATTAAGTTCTGTAAATTTTTTTTTAGTATCTTGCTAGGTTTTTTGTTTTCACAATCTAAAGTCATGTAAATTATGAGAAAATCAATTCATGAAATATAATTAGAATTCGAACACTTCTTGTTCGTCTTATATCCTTTTAACAACGGACTTTCTCAACAAGTCTAGAAGTGAACAATCTCGAAAAAGATCGGCAAGTATTGATGGAGGCATGTAAGATCCAATGGGAGCAATAAGCTCCCTGAAATTTTCAAAAAGTTTAAGTGTATAATGGTAAATTTAGCATTCCCTTAAAAAAAATCTAATCTATCTCATACTTTTGAACAACTTTCATATACTTTTTACCTCATTTTTTCATATCTTCAATCCTCCTATATTTACTCTTTCTCATCAAATCTCATCCAAGAAATCAACAATTAAAAATTTTAAGATAAATTTTATATATACATTGTGACTTTTTTATAGGATTTGTTTTAAATTGTGTATTGTGAACTTGATCTTGTTTTTTTTTCATCCTTTTTAGCATCTCTCCATAAGTTAGATATTGACTCTTTTTTATTGGTTCATATTTCATGGTCCCCTATTGGTTAATATTCATTTTCTGGCATGGGTTTTTCTTTTTTGAATGAATTAAAATGACATTTGCTACTTGCTATGAAATAGCATCTTCGAAATTATTTGTTGGAGTAATGATTTCCTAGCAATATTTTGATTACTGATAAAGTGTAATGGGGATATGTTGAAAATAATATAATGTTTTAAATCAATTTTTTTTTTGAAACTATATTTAAAATCATATACTTTAATTTTTATAGTTAATTCTAATAATGTTCAAACCGAAATTGAGTTATGAATAGTAAAGCATGAATTGAGTTATTATTGGCTATAGGAGTAAATTTATTTATCCACAATCTTATGGAAGAAACAACTTGTGGTTAAAAGTAAAAAATATTTATTTCAATTTATTTCTTATTTCTATTACTATTTGATTATTTATGATGAATTATATCAACGGTACATCAACCATACAAATCGTAACAATTCAGTATCTCAAATATTATTTATAATATAAAATTACTTCAATTTTTATTTTATAACTAAAATAATATTTAAAATACTGAATTGTTACAATTTAAATAGAATGTCGGAGTAATTTCCAATTATTTATTATGTAAAAAATCAAAATTATTTAATTTGTCAATATTGTTGCTAAGTTATAATTGTATTTTAGAATATATGTATGTTATTTTATATTTATAATTTTTTAATTGGACCCCCACAAAAATTTCTGGCTCCGTTGCAAGGAACTCATCTTGCTGAAAATCTCTGTAGATTTTTCTCACTCTTTCTATATATGAGAAAAAGGAAGTTGGGTTAGAGTATTATAGGAGAATATGCACCATATGATACGATGGAATAAATTTTCTTTCGAGAATGGACTACATATTTATTTTTTTTCCTGAACTGAGATACCAACTGCTTATTTGGTTACTTGTTTTTCTATATCCATAAATTTTCGATTTCAATGTACGAGCTGCAGGTTAGTTGGATAGAAAGTGCTAAACTTAAATAATTGGATTTAAAGAACATGAGCAAGCATGGGGATTCTGTCTTCAGTATGCATGGCAGACCCTCATAATAATAATAACAAGGCTAAATTACCAAAACTATAATAATAATAATAATAATAATAATAATAAATTACAAAAAAAAAAAAATTCATGAATTTTGCATTTTATCACAATTATGTTCAATTCTTTAAAAATTTGAGTTTAATTATACCTATATTTTAGACTTTGTAAAAATTTTGCATCAAATTGTACTTTAATCTGAGTTTACGTGATAATGATGTGGAAAACAGAATGAAACTAATGTGAAAAAAATTGTCATAAACAAAAATGGCGCCGTTTTGCACATCAAATTACCAATACCTAAACTAATATGATACTATTTAATTAAGAGAAAGACAAACCATATTATAACAAGATTTATTTTGAGAAAGTGGTGATTTTGAGAAGATTTATGGATTTATTTCAACAAATATAATTTAAAAAAAATACCGTTTTGAATTTTATACTCATGACAATTTTTGTCTACATAATTTCACTGTATTTTTCACATTATTGTTTTAGATTTTTAGTACTTTTTTATATTATAGTCACTTAAACTTGGAATAAAATACCGTCCATCTGAAACAAAATTTATTATAAAATCTGAAATACATATAATTAAATTTAAATTTTTAAAAAATTAGCTATAATAAAATACAAAATTCATTTTTTTTAATTTAGCCTAATAATAATATCATCAATGCAAAGAATGCATGGTAGACCCTTATAACCTGATTTTAGCAAGTAGTTAGTACTACGGCCAAAATAGCATACTCATATCTCACAAATAAGTAGCTTGACATCCCCACTTAGACGTCGGCGTACTGCTTAATTTACTCAGACCCATCCCCTGAACTGAACAGTCTTTGAGCACATCCGCCGCTGCCAATCCTAAACTAGAGTTCAAGCAGTCAAAAGCTAGTACATGGTAATGTCTCTGGCTGCCAAAAGCAAAAAAATAAACCACCCTTTGCAATTACTGGCCATCAATGAAAATGCATTTTCCATTGTTTCTGGACATATTTTGTTACAATTCAAGATGTCACAAGCGACAGGATTTCACCAACAATATCATCAAAACAATCTTTGAGAGATCATGCTAATGTATATAGCCAAAACACGTCAACAAATGCACAATAACAATATTTTTTTTAACGAACGATATTAGATTGTTCAGGGTTTAATAGCAAAACATTCATTCCACTGTACCCTACTCAGACATCCCCAGACTTGCACTCTACTAGAAGTTCCATCCTATTAATAGCTGACTTGACACATTGAAAATAATAACTGACAAACTAAAAATCCTAACACAAACATACCCCCCTAACCCAACATGAACAATTAATCAAGCCCCTAACCAAATAGATCTTTTAAGCCCTCTCGCCACGGATTCTCCTGGCAAGCTGAATATCCTTTGGCATGATGGTAACACGCTTGGCATGGATGGCGCAGAGATTAGTATCCTCAAACAATCCAACAAGGTATGCTTCAGCTGCCTCTTGTAAAGCAAGGACTGCATGGCTCTGGAATCGCAAATCCGTCTGCATCCAAAGAAGAAATATATTCAGCAATCACCCACAAACATACCTCACATCCACTACTAATATCAAAAGCAAAGTGTGGAGTTAAGACCCAAATCACAACCTCAGTCTAACTTGATAGGGCATTTTGAGTTAAGAAGTAAATGAGGTTTACAGTAAGATTTAGAGAATGTTACCTTGAAGTCCTGAGCAATTTCACGAACAAGCCTCTGGAATGGGAGTTTCCTGATGAGGAGCTCAGTACTCTTCTGGTACTTGCGAATTTCACTGAATTCCACCAGCAATGTCAATACAAGCATTTTAAACACTAAAATTTGACAATTAAATAGCAATCACAGAGCTCATTTTCAACATCATACCGAAGAGCAACAGTTCCAGGACGGTATCTGTGGGGCTTCTTCACACCCCCTGTGGTTGGAGCTGACTTGCGGGCAGCCTAACACAAAAGCATTAGCAGCAAAATTATTCATTCAGAAAACACAATACGACTATGCAAAACAACAATTTACAACTTTCAAAGAAATGTTTATTACCTTGGTAGCAAGCTGTTTCCTTGGAGCCTTGCCGCCAGTGGACTTACGAGCAGTTTGCTTGGTACGTGCCATCTACAAAATTACATGAACATGATAACACATCAATAGAAACTATATTGTTTTTTAACTAAAAAAGTTTCAATCAAATAATCTGGCTAAGAGGGTGTTTGAGATTGAGATTGTTGTTCAGTGATCCAAAAGCAGGTTTCAAATTTTTTTTAATTTAATTGACTGATTTTTAAAATTTTTTATAAACTGCTAAAACAGTTTTCAAAATTAAAAAAAAAAAAAAAAAAAAGTTAAAAATACAAAATTTTTGGCGCTTTTTCAACCATAATGCCAAACGGACACTAAAAGTTTCTCTCCAATTGGCTTTTTCATAATCCCAAATCATCTGAGCCAAATTTACCAAAATTCATTTGACACCAATCTCCTACTGGAGGAATTCTTTCAACAGACAGCAATTCTGGAACCGTTCAAAGGAAAAATGTATACGACAACACAATCTAGCGCATGACAAAAGGAAAAGTAATGATAGACAAACCCTAGTTCGTAATCTAAAGGGAAGAATGTAAACAGTGTACCCCACAGGAACGTAACTTTGAGCGGCAAACTCAAAAAGTTATGCGCATAATTGGAAACTTAACGAGATGAGGTTGCGAACAGATCTAAGCTTCATCAACCAAATAAATAAAACAAACATCACAGATCAATCAAACAAAGAACCTTTAGTTACCCATCCTTTGGATACTACTAATCTTCTTAAAAGGAAAAGATGGGGCGAAACTAGCCTCTTCACCAACTGGTCTGAAACTTGATTAGGCTTCAACAACTATAAGAAATTAATCAAAGAAAGGTTTGCAGGTATCTCTAAGGCATCCCCCCTAATATCACGCTAGGGTTCGATTTGCAGAATTTGACCAGATAAAAATCCAACTTGAAGTTTTCAATTACACGATTAAAACCCAAAACGAACAATCAAAATTGCAAGATTATAAATGAAAAGTGATTATGAATAAACCCTAGTCATTAAAGTTCAGAACAGAAGCTACAATTAGAAGAGAAGGAAAAAAAAAAAAAGAAAAAGATTCGTACCTTGACGAAGCAGAGAAAATCTTCAAATCTGAAACAACAATATTATTAACCCAGTTTGACCATTATTACCCCTAATTTATAGGGGCAACCCATGGACGAACATTAACATAACGTGAATCGGCCAACGGACGGCCACGATTGGCTCTAAATATGCTTTTACACTGATGGAATCGGACGGTTAAGAGTCCGTTTTGTTGTGTTTTCTCACGGTAACTCAACGGCTGAGATGCTCGTTTTTCTGTTTGTCCGGATTAATGATTTCATCTCCACTTCTCTCTTAATTATTTCATTCAATTCGACGCTCCATGACAAAACGACGCTGTTTTATTATTGGGCCTCAGTGATTAAACTGGGCCTTCTTTCATATACGGCCCAGTCTCTTTTTTACTTTTTCTATATATATATATATATATATATATATATATATATATTTTTTTTTTTTTAAATTAAGATAATTAAAAAGCAGAAAAGCAAAAAGCATTTTTATTTTCGAAATTCTGATACTTCAAAATCTGACCGCAAAAACTCTGAGTGCGGAGGTGAAACAGAGCCACACTCATGGGTTTGCGATGTTATTTTGGCGGGACGACCATGCAAACCCTAAGAATGGCTGTAATTCCTGCTTCATCATCTGCTTCATGCTTCACTTTCAGAAAGCCACAATTCAAAACCCTAACCCTGATTTCCTTTTCCTGCCTTTATCATAACAATAAAAGGCCTCTCATTTCACTTCTAACCAGATCGCTTTCTGCAACAGCTGTACAGGTAGCTCCTCCAACAGAGAGCATAGACAGCAAAGGTGGCTATGTTTTCCTCTCTCTAAATTCCTTCACTTTCCCAGGAGTTTAAGGGACAATTTTGATTTTTATGATTTTTGTTGATGTAGTAGTGAAGCCGCAGTGGAAGGCAGCTATAGATTTCAAGTGGATAAGAGATAACAGGGATACAGTTGATTTGAACATCAAGAACAGGAAGTCCAATGCTAATTTGGAACTTGTGCTTGAGCTCTACGACAAAATGTTAGCTGTCCAAAAGGTTAGATTTTTCAAAATCAAATTAGTGTCTTTTGTGTTTTCCTTTTTGTGAAGAAACTTGGCTCTTTTGAAAACTTTTTATGATGTTAATGAGAGGGCACCCTTAGACTTTCTCAGGTCTCTAGGCATAGACTTAGCTATGAAAATTTAACAAGAAGATAGAAACCCCATTTGCTTCTCAGTTTATCTAATTGTCACTGCCAGAAAGCAGGAAGTTGAACGACTTCGTGGGGAAAGAAATGCAGTGGCAAACAAGATGAAAGGAAAGCTAGAGCCATCGGAGCGTCAAAAACTCATTGAGGAAGGTATGTTTGGCACTAATCGTTGTTCGCTTTGTTGTTATTTTGGTTGTTGGTTGGACAATGATTAGGATATGTCCTGTTCATTTTCTTCCCACCTCTCTCTTTAATTCTCTAATTCTCTTCATTTTCCTGCATTAAGGAAAGAATCTGAAGGAAGGACTCCTGGCATTGGAAGAAGACCTGATTAAACTCACAGATGAGCTTCAGCAGGAGGCACAATGTATACCCAACATGACTCATCCAGATGTTCCAATTGGAGGAGAAGATTCTTCAACAGTGAGAAAGATGGTATTTTATTCTTTGAACTGCTTCCTTCATTTGATATTCTGCCCTGTTTCTAAAATGTTTGCATGTTATGTGCGGTGGTAATTAATAAGCTCCTTTACATTTTCCATCTGCTGCACATAGGTGGGTAGTCCACGTGAATTCAGTTTTCCTGTGAAGGACCATCTTCAGATTGGGAAAGAACTTGATCTCTTCGATTTTGATGCTGCTGCAGAGGTATTCTCTCTGTTTACTCTGAGGTATAAAAGCATTTCCTGTAGGCAATAATTGGATCTTTGGGATGATCACGTCAAAAGTTCATATGCAGTTAGTGTAAACTGTATCCTTTTGATTGACAAGTTGGTTGCATATGCCATCTTCTTTGTATAATACTCACTTGAACTTCTCAAGCCAGAATAGCAATATGAGAGTGCTATTAATGTGTCAAGAGTTAAGTGGGCCATGGTTTAGCTGGCATTTGTCAGTTTTAACGGCAATTAATTGAAATTAAAACTGTAAAATATTCTCTGGCTCGTTATATTAATTCGTTACATAATTATTCTCAAACAAAATTCTGTCAGTTGCTTTGGTATCAAACTTTGAAAAAAAATTTATTGGTCTCATATGCTAGGTTTCTTTTTGGTTTCAACTATTTAGTAATCAACATTCACTTCGGGTAGGCCCATTATGGGGGTAAAGCTCATTTCCTAGCAGGGGCGGAGCTAGGATTGCATATAAGGGGGGGCCAATTAGGGCTGACAATTCTTGTTAACAGGTCATATTTGTATCGTGTCTTGATATATATACCCATAAAATAATAAGAGTTAACGTGTACACGACACAATAAGCTAATCGTGTCTAAAATTTAAACACAAACATAACCTACTTAATAAGGGGTTAACATGACACAACATGACACGCTCAACACGATTAACCTATAAAATTAATATAATACGATATAGTTAATGCGTATATGGATTATAATGTGTTGGATTAAACATGTCAATACAACACGACATAAATTATTAATGTGTTAAAGATGTTTTTGTCGTGTAAGCAGATCAATCCGAACACGACATGATAATTTTTGTCTTTATCAGGTTGATACAATTATGACACGGACATGATTATGACACGAACACGATAAACCTCCTGCAAATATCGTGTTGGGTTTGTGTCGTATTATCGTGCCGTGTTCATTATTACCACCCCTAGGGCCAACAATAACCAAAATGTAAAGGATTAAATATTTATTATATATAATAATAAAAGTTAAATATATTATATTTGCATCAAATAATATAAGATTGAGCAAATAATGAAGTCTCCAAATTTGTTCAAGAAAAGTCATTTTAATCTAATCAATAATCCTATGTAACACGGATACGGGTACGGATACGGTCACAGACACGGACACTGGAAAACAAGATTTATAAAAAATAGCGGACACGGACACACGGGGAAACGTGTAAATATTAAAAATATAGAGGTAAATTTATAAATAAATAAATATAAAAAATATAATTACAAATTATTATTTTTATATGAATTAAATAAAAATGACATACAATCAAATATATTGAGCAATGATTGGTGTCACGTATAGATTTTAGATTTTATAGAAGGAAAAAATATGTTTTTAACTTAAATAAATATGTTTCTAAATCCAGGAAGTTTCGTGTCGGTGTCCGACGAGTGTTAGAAATGTGTCGGAAACGCGACATGCTATATAGTTGAAGTGTCTGTGCTTCATAGCAATACAAAAGACAAAATCATATTAACACAATAAAATGAAAATAAATGGCTGCTTCATTTTTTAATAGAAAATAATTACTTTACAATTTTACTCAAGAAAAAAATTAACAAATATTAGTTGTTGAGCTAAATTAATAATGTAAAACAATTAATATTAATTTAATTTAATTGAATAGAAAAAAATGAAGAGAAGAATTTTTATCTATTGGCTTATCACTTTCATTTTTTTTCAAGTTGCAGAGATACACTTTTTTCGTGGAACTTAGTCCCATGGAAAGGTTAAAGTGTATGCAGTTAGAACCTTAGTCTCAATGTTTGAAGGAAATGGAAGACTTTATAAATAGTTTATTCAAACTTATAAACCAATGCATGAAATAGTAATTATTTTTGAATAATTATTCTAGGAATACTTATTCTATTCCTTAAAAATTACAATTTTATTCCACACTATTTCATTTCATGAACCAAACATAGCCTAAATGCATTTCAAGTAACAAATGTGAAGGGGGGCCAATTAGAGTAAATTATGAATTCTACTTAAATTTGAAAAAAAAAAGTTGGGAGGGGCCAAGGCCACCCCCACCTATGCCTTGGCTCTGCCCCTGTTTCCTAGGTTTGTGATGACGAGTGATCCAGACCATCTTTTGTTTTGCGTGCATTTAATATATTCTTGCCTGTACAGGTCAGTGGATCAAAATTCTACTATCTGAAGAATGAAGCAGTTTTACTAGAGATGGCCCTCATCAACTGGACTCTCTCTGAAGTCATGAAAAGAGGCTTTACACCTTTAACTACTCCAGAGCTTGTAAGATCCTCTGTTGTTGAAAAATGCGGCTTCCAGCCTCGTGGAGATAATACCCAGGTTTGCACCCTTCATTCAAATAGGGGGCAAATGTATTTATCATAACTTTTTTACATAGCATTAGCATGAATAATGAACACGGAAACTTTGGATTAGGACTGTAAACTGGAACTGGAAATTTTATGGTTTGGATTAAATCCAGGTTAACCTTTGGATTTAGATCCCACTGGATGTTGAATTTTTCATAAGACAGGCTTCAGTGCCTTTGTTTTGTGGAGAATATCTAATCGACAGATAGCTCTTGCTTTTAGTACTAGGCTGCTCAAATTCATCGCAATATAATGATTTGGTGATACTTATTCCAGATGCTTGACAGGTTTACTCTGTCGAGGGCAGTGATCAGTGCCTGATTGGCACTGCAGAGATTCCTGTGGGAGGAATTCATATGGATTCTATCCTTGCTGATTCCATGTTGCCTCTGAAGTATGTGGCATTTTCACATTGCTTCCGTACTGAGGCAGGTGCCGCAGGTGCAGCAACAAGGTATTTTTCCAAGTAGTAACCTAGTCTTGTTCAAATAGCCTTTTGTTAATGGTTTAACCTTCCAATTCTCAATAATCATGGTTGGATATATATGAGCATGGAACATGGTCAGATTTTGTTTTTTGTTTCACCAAAATGTTACTATGAGGTAGATTAGATTTGAATGTTGCTAATAAATATGACTTTGAAACATGGTCGGATATTGACTTTTCATTTCACCACAATGTAGCTATGAGTTGGTTCAGAACATGAATATCCATGTCTTATGATATGGGAATTCCTACTTTTAGTAACCTTGGATTCTACATTCATGGTCATTATCTTAGTTTTTTGTTTATAGTAAGTTTTCGATGAAGTGATGAAGGCATGGATTTCTGGGCAGGGGTCTTTATCGAGTTCACCAATTTAGCAAAGTGGAAATGTTCATTCTGTGCAAACCAGAAGACAGTGAATCCTGCCATGAGGAACTTATCAGAATTGAAGAAGACCTGTACTCTTTGTTAGGGTTGCATTATAAGTGAGAGCTCTTGCTGAATTTCATTCATCTGTGACAATTTATTTTCTTCGGATCTGCTATAACATGTTATTTTGGGGCAGAACTTTGGATATGGCCTCGGGGGATTTAGGTGCACCTGCTTACCGCAAATTTGATGTGGAGGCATGGATGCCTGGTTTAGGACGGTATGGTGAGGTATGGAATCTTGTTTCCCAACTTGTTGAGTTATTCTTATTGGCTTTGATCGTTCTCTCGACAGTTGTGAAAATTTTGAACATTTTAATTAGCTTACAATAGTTGGTCTTCTATTTTTAACAGATATCAAGTGCATCAAATTGTACAGACTATCAAAGTCGCCGACTAGGAATCCGGTATCGCCCATCAGAACCAACATCAACAAATCCTAAAAAGGGTAAAGGCAACCTTGCACCAACAAAGTTCATCCATACATTAAATGCTACAGCCTGTGCAGTTCCACGGATGATGATATGTTTGTTGGAGAACTACCAACAGGAAGATGGTTCCGTCACTATCCCTGAGCCGCTGAGGCCATTCATGGGCGGGTTGGAACTTATAGCTCCCAAATCCTCATAGGATTAATAAATTAATTATATTTGATTTTGATGAGAAAACCATAGTTGGAGTGGCTTTGGTGGTGAGTCACATAGTAATGTGTTCAACTTTGATATGTTATATTATAGCCAGAATGTTTTGAAATTATTCTAACAATGAATGTTGATTATTCATTTATTTTTTGCATAATATTTGATTTTTTTTTTCTCTCTCTCTATTACAACATAACACTACATCGATTCATGCTTTGCTCTACTAATTAATAGACTTGCAGATCATCTTATATTTTCCCAGCTGCAAGATGAGCAAAATTAGCCAAAAAAAAAGTTACTCTACTCAATAACTGCCAGAGATAATAGGTTTCTGAATGGCTAGAAGTGCCGCTGGTTCTTAGATAATTCTTTCTACAATTTGAGTTTGGTCACATCAATTTTTTGGACAGGGTATGTGTAGGCTTCATAATTGATCTGTTGGCCCAAGCAACTTAATTTGGTGAGAGTAGTTATCAAATCAACCTGAAATCAAATCAATTTTCGAACTAGTATGAGAAAAGAAATGAAGCCAGCACAAATTTGTGGAGGACAATCTATTTGCATAACGCAAATTTAAACAAGGGAGGTTGATTTGAGTCGATATTTTGTTCCCTGAAGAAAACACGAACCTGATAATCCGTTTGAGAGACTGTTTCTCGGCTACGTTGGTATTTCTGAACCCATGGCAAAACCTCCGGATCAGTGGCCAGTAAGGCCTCAGTTGCTGCTTGATCAGGCCCTAGGAATGCAGACATAACGGCTAGCTGGCCAACCATAAAAGTGATAATAGAATTGAATTAGTTTATGATTAGCTGCCCTCAGCCCCTCAGTGATTTTGCAAACTATATCATTTCAGACCTTCGAGCTTCATGATTTTGAATTTTTGACTGCCCACTATAAGTATAATTCAACTATGGTGCATTAAAGAAAACAGAAGAACAAGGCAATCTAGAAAAGTTAAAGAAAATAATTAGTCCAATGAGAGAAACAAATTGAAAGAGCTAGAGTTAGATCTAGTTGAATGAAAAAGAGGAGGTAAAGGAAGTGACAAGGTTGCCACTGAATTTAATAGATAGGAACTGGACTAATCAAAGTTGGGTTATATGGCAATCTTGTTCAACTCAACCAGGTAATTCTTGCTCAAGGCCTATACTAGTAATTTGAAATTAACATAATTCATGACATGATTGTTTTTTATGCATTATTAATCAGGGCAATCAATGATAATTAGTTGATATAAGTAAATCTGAAAAATATGCCTTTCTAAAGAAGCTCTCAGTTTGGAAGTTCAAGTTCTGGTTCACTTGAGCGATCTGAGGATTTATCAATACAAAGCTCAAAGGAGCAACTTCAAAGGCAAAGAGGAAATGAAGATACCTGACGAGGACCAAAACCTATAGCTTTGAACTTGTCTTTCATTTCTTGTACATTTGCTTTATCCCACTGTGGAATTCTTCCCTCTGGATCTGGCTCTTGGGCATCCGACCTTCCAAATTGTTTATCAAACAAGCCCCACTGTTTCAACAAGTATTGCATGCATTAGAAGTTTAATTCTGAGCACACATTCTATTTTTATTTATACGTGAGAGAAATTTTGTTAATGAATGAAAAGACGCTTCTCTATTTTGTTATTTTGCGAAAAAATAGTCACTGTTTCAGGTTTTGAACTTTATAGCTAGCTAAAGAACGGGGATAATTGCTAACTTACGTTGCACGTTTGAATATAGATCAGTTTTATTATGGGACAACAAACTAGATAACTTACCTGTCCATTAGAACCATATGCATTGTATAATAACATCCCTTTCTCTTCATTACCACCACACTTGAGGATGGCAGATGCCAGAAATGTCGACTTAATTGCACTTTGTGCTACACAGAATGAACAACGCTGAGTCAATAGCATCACCCTTTGTCTTTGATAAATTATATCACCTCTTCTATTAGCTCAGAAAAAAATGGCAACCAAATCAGGATTCAAACTTGGTGTTTTCAAACATGTATAACCTGCATATTGAATGAGATCTGCATAGGAGATGGGTCCGCCTTTGGAATATGAGTCTATTTCCTTTTTTGCATCCTGTAATAAATCCAAAGCTGAAGAAAGTCCCTTGTTTTCAGGTCTGCTTATCTCTGAACTTCAGGCAGGGAAAATAGAAAAGAAAAATAAGACATCAGTTAATTGAGCAGAAGTAATGAACTTCAAAATGCAAAAACTGAAAAACCATGAAGCAACTGTTAACTATCATATAACATGATAACTCCAATTATAGGCAGGTGTTCTGATGTACTTAGGCTAGAAAATAGGCAATGCTTATAGTCCTATAACATAAAAAGTTGCTTCACAAAGAAGACTAGGTAAGTTAATTTGATAGCAAGTGTGCACAAACTCCAGCGTTATTAGAGTCCAGCTGAGGGGGCAAATTGGATATAACCTGTATGAGATTAGTGCTTTGTGCAGTGAATACCTGAAACGTACAGATCCATTCGGACCCCCAGATTTTGTAGCCTACAAAAACTTAATCGATAAGAGATCAGTATATTTTTTTCTCATTAACGAAGTACTTCAATAAGATTAAGATAAATGTTTAAATTAAACACTTCAACTCAACAGAAAGCGGAAGTATAGGTAAGGTTTTGGTTCTGACCTTATCGTAAGTGATGGCATCGTTGAGTGCAAGAGTCAGTATGGATGGAACAACTTCAGGTTTTCCCTGAAAACAACGCAGAAGCATGACAAGAGAGCAGAAAGGTTCGTTGCATAAAGCATAGCATGGCTCATTTCATGGCAATTGGAATTACCTTTATTGCAGTGGAAAGGGTTCCCTTAATGCTTGCTGTGAAAAGGAAGCAATTTTGAATCAGCAGAAAAAAGATGGTTTAGCAGGAAACTTGAGGGGAAAAAATAATTTATAGAGGACTCACATTGAAACTCAGACCGCTGTCTGCGTTGGATCAAATCAGCAGCATTAGCCGTTTCAACAAATAATCCTGAGCTTGCTATAAATTCCTAAGGTGATATCACAACTGGTAGAAATTCATCATCACATCATTCTAAATCACGGATTTCAAAATTTTCAAATGCCTAACTCAATTTTCGCTTCTAAAATGTAACAAATTGCATTATAATTTTAGTATATACCATAGATTTGGACAAATATGAGTCTGCAAAACATATTTCAAGCATAGGGACTGGCAAATTATTATATTCCTAAATTAGCTATCAAGTTCAATTAATTAAAACTCCTTTCTTCCCTAAAATGCTAATGCTGTGTTATTAAAATTGTAAGCAAGCATTATTGAACTACCAAAAGGAAAGGATTATTGAGCTTACCATGCCAATGGTAGCCCCAAAGCATCTCAAAACGTCTCGTCGCCGGATTCCATCGTTACCGGCAATGTCAGTTTCAATTTTGTTGCAACGAATAGCAAACTGTTCAGTCAAGCTCAAAAAATTAAAAAACACAATAAAGAACAAGATAATCTAAGTTACGATAACAATGCTAATAATACACAGCAGCAATCATTCTCAAACAGAGAAATGAGTGAGAACTTACAGGGCAAGAAGTGTATGAATGAGAAGCAGAAGCATTGTTGGCGTAGCTTAAAGATGAGAGAGGAAACAGAGAAGGGCAAGTGGAAAGGAAAGAGACACCCATAATTGCCTGCACTATTTCTGAACTTGAAAACAGAAGGCTGTAAAATAGCAGAGAGAGAGAGAAGATAGGAGAAGGAGATTATGCAGTGGAGGGCCCAATATGGGAATACGTTCATGCCATATCTGTGGCTGTTTGTGTTATCCTATCATTTATCAGATTTCTTTCTACTGGTAACCCACCCGTTTGGATATTTAAAATGGGTTTGACTCTAAGTTAATTTCACTAAAATATCGTTATACTTTCTATAATTTATGCAATATGAAAATTACTAAATTTTATTTTTTTTATAAAAATTACTTTAATTGCAGCTGTCGAAAATACTAAGCTCACTACAAGCATAAAAATGGAGGTAAGTTGAGAATGGTCACACCTCGATTTACTATTGGAAAATTTACGCCGTTCATCAATATTAAAATTTTTTTTTTAATTTTATCGATAGATTTTTTGTATTTTTATTTTTATTTTCTGTATTTTTTTTCAAATATTAGATTTCAATATTTACTTAACATATTTTTTATTTAATTAAAACATAAAATGATTAATTTTCACATTTTAAATATAAATTAATAATTTTATTAACTTACAAGACCAATAATTATCTTTATGCACATATTTATTTATTTTTAATCATTGTTTCATTAACTTAATTATAAAAAAAATATAAACTTGAATTTAATTATCAAATTAAACCAAGGAATTACAAAAAAAAAGATATGAAAATTTATATTTAATTAACTTAATTAAGGTTTTTTATTTTGATAAACCTTTGATAGATTCTTAGATAAATTTAAGATAAATCTTGAGTAAATTTTGGATAAATACCAGATAAAGTTTAGGTAAATTTTGAGTAATTTTTTAGTAAATCTTGTGTAACTTTAATTTTCTGATAAATATCGGGTAAATCTTGAATATAACTTGAATTACTTTAATGAAATCTTTGATAAATATTTTGTAATTTCAATTTTCATTAATTTGTGATAAATATTAGATAAACATCGAGTAAACATTAGGTAAATCTTGATAAATCCTTAAGAAAATATTGTGAAAACTCAACTTTCATTATTTTTTTTAGTAAACATTAGATAAATATTGGGAATAATTTGAGTAAACTTTTAGTAAACATTTAAAAAACTTTTTATAAATTCAATTTTCATTAATTTGTTGTAAATTTCGAGTAAACTTTAAGTAACTCTTTGATAAATCTTTAAGTAAACTTTATGTGAATTCAACTTTCATTATTTTTTTTAGTAAAAATTAGATAAATATTGAATATAATTTGAGTAAACTTTAAATAAATATTTAAAAAACCTTTTGTAAATTCAATTTTTGTTAATTTATGGTAAATCTCGGGTAAACCTTAAGTAACTCTTGAGTAAATCTTTACGTAAACTTTGTGTAGATTCAATTTTTATTATTTTTGTAGTAAATTGTAGATAAATATTGGGTATAATTTGAATAAACTTTAAGTAAATTTTTGAAAAATCTTTTATAAATTCAAGTTTCATTTATTTGTAGTAAACATTGAGTAAACCTTGAGCAAACATTAGATAAACCTTGGATAAACAGTAATTTTAGATAATTTTAGTATTAATCGCTCGGTAATTTTGAAAAAAACCTTTAAGGGATAGTATTTTTATAATTATCTTCCTCTTTTTATTATTTTTGTAAGATTCCCTTTACTATTTGTAGTTGTTATTTATTTTTTGAATTATTTTATTCTATTTATTTCATAGTCTATTTATATTAATTAATTAATTATTTATTGGTGAAATTAATCTCACATTCTCTAGTTTTTTAAAAACTCTAATTTATAAATTTTTACATGAAATTTTTTATATTTAAATTATCTTGATCAACCAATGGGAACTAATTTAATTAATATACCAACTATAAACTAGTCATAATAAATGTGAGAGTTTTTTAATTTAATATACAATCTGTGCAAGATGTACCAAATAAAATTATATTGATCAACAAAATTTTTGTATTTTTTAAATTATATTTAATCAAGATGTTAAATCGGACCGCATTAGAATTTAGACAGTCGCAGCAGGAAGTCAGGAACACCTAAGTAACAAAATCCATCCAAAGTAGGGGTTAATTACATTTATGATAATTAAACTTTGCATTACTTGCATTTAAATCACAATTGTTTATTTTGTAACACTAAAATTACTTAACTTTATAAATTGTTGCAGAAAAATCATCGTAAACCAATTTTAACACTAGAAAGTTCATTTTTTTGTGGATTTATTGAATTGTAACAATATTATAACTTTACTATTAGTTAACCCTAGCCATATTCCTTGACGAATTACAAAAAAATTATCATTGATAATTGTATCACAATACTACCATTAGTTACTTTCGACTATTTTTCTACAACTCGTTAAGAATTGTGGTCAAATATAATTAATTGTGGAGTTATGATGCTATTATAATCTAATAAACTCATAAAAAATGAGTTTTCCGGTTTATAACTCGTTAAAATTGATCATCGATAATTTTTTTACAATAATTTATAAAATTCAGTAATTTTAGTGTTACAAAACAAAAAATTGTGATCTAAATGCAAGTAATACAAAATTCAATGATTATAGATGTAATTAACCCTCAAAAGTCGTCTTTAGATTTCCAGTATTCTCATCAGAACAGACTTTATTTTCCTTTCTCCAAACCACATGTGTCCTTAATTTATATATCAACACACTAAAACTAAACATGCTCGTACCGGATAGAATTTTAAAGAGTAGCAAAACACTCATATAAAATTTTAAAATAGCCGCATTTTCAGAATTCAAACTTCTAAGTAAAGTTGAAATAATTTTATGGCAACTCATTCACACCCTCTTGAATAAATCGAACATCATCTTTATTTCTTCATTATATTCCATTTTGAAGATACATTTTCTAAAATAAGCTTGAAGCAAACATTTTCCTTAAAAGTAATGTTCAGTCTCAAATTCCGTGAGCAAAAACTCCATTTTCTATCAGCTAGAGACCAGTACAATATTAGAGAGAGACCCATCAATGGAAGATTTGCAATTATTATTTCATTTTATTGCATTGAATGAACGTGAATAGAATAAATGCATGAGAGAAGAGAGACATTAGTAAGGAGATTATCAGGAATACAAGCATCTTATATCCAACGAAACCCTCAGGTCAGTAGACAGGTGACCTCCGGCAGCTTCTCCAGACACTTTTGCAATATTCCTTCTCGATAGATATGGAAGCCCCCAGTTTTCTGTTTATACAATTTCATCCCCAACCCCTTTCTTTCCTCTTCCTTGCCATCCTCCATCTACACTGTGTGTCCAATACTTTGTGCTTCAATCTAAAATCAAGATTTACAGTATCCCCATACTAAATCCGACACTGGCAAAACCAGTTTGCGAAACCTTTGATGAGGAGGGATACTGAATTGCAAATTTGATCAGTATCTCGTCATCACAGGGAATTTTTTTCCTTACGGGAATTATCATATGCCATCTATACTATCTCATCGCAAGAAAGGTGTTCATGAGAGAGGTATTAACATTTGGCGATTGCCTCTGACACAAACAATCTGGCAAAGGATTTACATAAAAGGCTTCTTCTGAACGAAACCTATCCATGCCCTTGGTTCCTGATACCGGACCTTTTCTCTTCCTTGGGGATCCTTGCCTGTGCAACAAACATGAAAAAGAAAACATAATAACCTAACTTGGATATAAACCATTTATCCTCGCTCAACTCAAAACAATCCAAAAACATTACTCTCAAACATGCGCAATTTCCAACAAGTTATTTATTAAGCAACTCCATTTTCTATCAAGAAATACAAATATACAGCCACTATCTGCTAATTGGGGAACCAGCACCACACTCAAGTAAATTATTGTAACAGACAGATTTGCCCAAATTGACATACCGTTTTCTATGCATCTCAATAACCTGATTCGATAAAACTTCATCTTCTTTCATTTTCCCCCGCTCAATTTTGTCAAAATAACGAACAAGCATTTTCCTGGTGAACAAATAAAAAAATGTTCGGAAATAACTTCAGTGGTAGGAGTGGCAGAAAAATAAATAATCAGAATTTAAAAAATTCTGCGTAAAAACAAATTGCCATGGATTTTTTTTTTTGAAAAGAACCATTTGCCATGTTAAAACTGTTCTTCACACCTCTCTGGAGAAATTGTTTTTCTGTGTCCCAGGAAACGGCGATGACCTTCAACTGCCCTTGCCATGTTTCCAGAGTATGATGGTATAAAAACATCACTCTCAACAGATACAATATAGTCAAGTGCAGCCATCTGGGATGCATGATCAATAAATGGTTCAAGCTCCTCAACAGATGACAATTTTTCCTGCAAAATGATCAAAGGATAATACATTTACGTGGTAGTCACCGAGCATAGATGTTTCCATCTTCAAATGTAATAGCTGAATGGAGAAAAAGGATCTATATAGGGTCAAACTAGTTCAAGAAAAAAGTCAACATGCAGTGGATCTTGCATTTCCATCTGAAACAGAAGAGAAGGGTTCAATTTGAAGTTATCAAGCCACAAGTCCGTACTGTTTTTTAAAAGGCTCCAGTTCATGAGTTCTTTCACAATGATTTGAAATTGCTTTTAGTTATATTATGCTGGTTTATGCCTCACAAAATCTTTCACATTTTTCCAAAAATCATCTAATTTTAGTTGCATCATACAATTAACTTTAAATTACTAGGAATTGGGCATTGTCCAGTCTGGTGATGTACTGAAAAGAAGTTATCACACCTGAGGCATACCTTGCTCATTAATATGGGATAGCGGGATCGCAGATCAGCCATGTGTAATTCACCACCATATATCTCTCCTGAGGCAATATATATGGGGGTGTTTGACAGGTATCCAAGAGCAGTGAGAAACATTGCTACCTCCTTAGGTGTCAAGGGGCAATAACCTTTGAATCTCTGCAGCTTTGAATCAATGTCCTTCACTTTCCAGTACACAGTTTCTTCTCTGCAAATTAACAAATAAATTTACAAAGGCAAAAAGCCAGAATAACAAATTCATTATAATAGAACATAACTTAAATTTTAGTACCTGATCTTCTTCAATTCATCAGCTTCAGCACTAGATAAACCATGTGTGCATCCACTAAATGCAAGCATATCCTTTTCATATCGTAAATGCAAGGCAATATATGGACCATAAGACCTCATTCGCTCCACCAACATCTAAAATACCCAACCGAAAGTTTCTATAAGCTGTGAGAAATAGTCACTCCAGATATCATAGTGAGCAAATAAGTATAATGGTTTTTACTTCTCCCATTGCTTCAATTTGAGGTGCAAATCGGAGAGCTTCATAACAAGCATGGCAACGTAGCTTCTGAATATCTGGAGGGAGATTGTTATTTGCCAGTCGCGAGTCAGACTTGGCAGCTCGAATAACCTATGAGAAAAGTTACAATCAGCTTATTGCATCCAGGAACGCCCTAAGAACTAGAAAGCAAAGGAAATGAAGCATTTAAATTTGTATACCTGATAATATTTCCACATGCTTGCTATCTCCCCCTGGTAGTAGTCCATACCGGACCAGCTTTTAAAATGCTTAACTACTTTGGCAGCACTGGTCATTTCCTTGGGGAGCTTTTTTATTACTTTTACATCATTAACAAGGGCATTGATGAAATGATCTTCATCAAAAACATCTGAAAAGTTGCTGCAGATCAAACAAAATATAACTGTGGAACCACAAATAACTCAGTCATGTTGACAATTAAAAAATTTCAACAAAATGGAAAATACCTGGAGTCTTGCCAAAATGACCTTTTATCCAGATCTGGGACCACAAGAGTGGCATTTATTATTCGGGCAACTGCTACCATATCACATATCTACAATTCAACAATGGCACTGCTCTTACGTCAAAACAAAGATAACAGAATATTAAGTGTTTTCAATAACCTCTAATCAGCAAAAGAAACAATTTAAACAGACATTCTGTCTGTAAATTAAAAATATTCACAGTAAGAGCAACATTAAAGGATAAATGGATGACAAAAAACATAAAACTTGAATCTTGATGGATACAATATATGAGCAAAGAGACCAAGGATTCTTCATCAGATTTACTGAAGAAACCTATCCCCTGCTAACAGTCTCTGCCTCATACGAAGCTACTCAATCAACACTAAATATGATCGACAAGAACTCATCAAGTAAGACTCGCAGTTTAAATAGAACAACGATGCTGCGGACTGTTCATAAAAAGACAGTCAATATATTTGAGCAATCAAATAAAGCAGTAGGAAAGTATAAGCTAAAAATAGCAGGTCAGGACTTGAGCTTCAATGCTCTATAATTAGTCAATCCAGTAGAAGCAAGCAATACAGAGAATTGGACATCCTACCAGTGAAAACACTCTCAGAAAGTTTTCTAGACATCTCTAGACGTGTAAAGAGAATAGATGATATTTTAACTCCACTCATATACATTTAGCAAGAAGAAATAGAAGGCAGCTAGTCAATAGTCAGAGAAATAAGCAATCAGAAATAATTGCAACTAATATTAAGCTTACTTCCATCTAGTCAAGAAATCATAAAAAGGTCTTTCACAGCATCTAAAGTTAGGCATTTCCCACACTGCTAGCCAATGCAATAGCGAAAATAGAATTGCAATCAAGTAAGGAGACAGAAGGCTAATATCGCATGGCTTGTGCCAATTAGACAATACAACAGTCATACAAATACACTGAAAAGACACTAGCTATGGATTTGAATAGACAGAACCACTACCACCTTAAGAATTTGAAAAGTTCAAAAATGAGTTGATTTGATAAATACAGTATTTGGAAGAGAAACTAAAAACAAGTAGTTTCAGAACAGAGGAAAACAGATACTAACGCCAGCTCGCATCTGGTTGAGCCCACCATTTGTATGAACTAGAAGGTAACCCCTTGATTCCCCAGGAACTGAAAAACAATAGAAAATTGGAGCCATCAGAACATATAGGTTATCTAGATACAAAAGAAAACTATATTTACAATTGAATTGAAGTTACCTGTATAATTATAACTAGACTCCACACATGGCCTATAATCCCGATTTGGTGGAGGCTTCCATAGCTTGGCGAAATCCAACTTTCCACTAGCACCATCCAACTGTCAAATCTAAAGGAGTGAAAACATGGAAGATGCATGACTTCTTTGCATCAATAAATAAATCTGTATCTATGGAACGGTAACAACAGGTCTACACAACAATGTAATAAAAGCAATACCCAAAAAAGGTAATGACATATAGAATTAATCATCTCTGTCGAGCATTTCTACTATTTTCTAAATATGAACGGCTTATTAAATTTTGAACTACTAATCACAAACAGAATAAAGAAAATGTTAAAGATATCTGAAATGAATTAAAAGGTACAGCAGTGGAGAGATATAAAGACCTTGCGAGAAGGGAGAGGAGGTTTCGACAAAGGAGGCGAAGTGAGCTCTATGCTCCAGCTTTGTTCTTGCTCAGTCTCCAATCTCGAGTGTTTACTGATATCATGCTGCTACAAGAATTCGTCAAATCGGAAAATTAGAAAAAGAAAGGGCATTACAAGGGTTGTAAATTAAGTAAAACTAAGGAGAGAGGAAGAAAAGGAAAATTTCCATAAAAGCAACTGCAAGGAATTCAAGAACTTGAAAGGGAATTTAATAAATAATAACAATGACATGTGAAGCATAATTATTCTTTTCTTCCATTATAAATTCGTAAGCACATCAAAGACGTTGAATTATTATTATTTTTTTAAAAAAAGGCATGACACCGGAAAGATATAATAACTGCAAAAATGAAAACTAGAGCTAATCGATCGGCGAAAGATATAAAAAAGGCAGAAGTTTCTGAAGCAAGAAGAATAAGAAGAAACCGTAATCGAAATTGATACAAAGAGTAACAGAGAGTAATTGTGTACCTGAGTGGTAGAAGTAGGGAGCTGATAAGGATCAGGTAAATCAGTAACTTTGGAAGAAGGAAAGACTTGGACATGTACAGAAAGCAGTGTCATCATCCCTATTGCGCAAATACCGCAAGTTAGCGTCCTTCTGATCGCAGCCAGGTCCGCCACAGCCCTCCATCTCCGTCTCTGCATCTTTCACTTTCCGACACTCAAAAAAAAATTTTATCTAAGAAAAATAAAAAATCAGCAACTAATTACAGAATGGCAAGCAGCCAGCAAAGAAAAGGAGGATGGAGTTCCAGCATATAACGAAATGTATCAATGGCTGCGCCTGCTTGGCTCTATAAGTTGTAGAGAAAGAGAAAGAGCAAGGGCCAAGGGGACCTGAGGAGAGAGAAGGAGAGTGTGAATTTGTGATGGGATTATAACCGACGGGATTAATTGAGGGGGAGTGGGTTATTAGTGTTAATAAATAGAAATGATGCGGGCCCTACTGAAAATTTCAGCTGAATCTCGCTTTTATTGTTTTGCCATTTTTTTAACTGTTGGAGCTGTATTTATTACTATTTTTTTTTTAACTGAATAGGAAATGGTCTCTAATTCCTCTTCATTTTACATTCGATTATATTATAAAAAATTTAGTTATTATATACATTTCAACCATATTTTTTATTTTAATTTTTTATTAATAAAATTATCTATAAAAAAATAAAGATAGGATACAAAACAAGAAAAAAAGAAAAAAAATTAAAAAATTGTTAAAAAATATTTAAGAGCTAATTTTTATTCTTTATATTTAAAAAAATATAAATTTTAAAAAATTAAATAAATAGATTGTTAGATAATATAAAATTTTTAATATAAATAATGAAAAAAAAAGGGGGAAAATGTTAGTTTTGGAAAGTCAACGAGATCACTATGTCTTGTGAACTTTTTTTTTTTTTACATATACAAAGTTAACATTATCTCTAGTTTAATTCAAATCGGATAAATCTATACTACTGAAATTTTTCGTAACATTCTAAAATTTCCATTTTTATAATTAATTTAATAAATATTTTTAGAGAATCATGCTATGAATAATAATTATTATTCCAATTCAAGTTTTCAGGGTTTGATAAATTATAAATAAAAATCAGAAATTAAAAATTCTAACTGCCAATTTTTTTTAAAAATAAACTCTAATATTTATTTACTATCAATTCACATTTAGCAATTTTTTTACTCTCGTTATCCATATGTGATCTAATTGAAGAACAGAATGATGAGCTGGCATAGTTGAAGGACGTAGTTTTTTTATTTTTTAATTAATAATTATATCATTTATAATAGTAATTTTTGTTGACTTTAAAAAAAATTTTAATTGCGATTTTTCTAAGTTTTTGTATTAGTTATGTTAACAAAAGGTTGATTTAACATTGCGTTTAAAATATATATTTTTTGAAAAAAGTGTTTATATTTTTAATTTTTTTAATTTTAAAACCTGTTTTTATTATTTAGAAACAGATTTTAAAAAATATTTTATGTAAAATTAAAAATTTTAAACAATTAAATAAAAAATTTAAAAATTTATTTTTTAAAAAATTTAACAGAAATTTCAAACACCAATTAAATTAAATTGAAAGATAGAGGAAGAGATTGAGATTATAATTCCGCGGGATTGTAAGGATTGTCGGTTAGTCCTCTGATTTGTCAAATCCTAACTAAGTGAAAAATTTAAGCAGCTTGATTTGGGGGACTGTTTAGTGTGGATCTCAAGATAAGTTGCATTTGAATTAGGATTGTATGCAAACCATGTGCGCAACATTTTCTCAACATTCACTTTACCACAAATTGCAAAGTCGATTATATTCATCCAATTATTAAATAATATATATATTGTATTATTTTAATTAATAAAAATAAAATAATTAATTATATATTAATAAATTATATTAATTTATAAATAATATAATAGGTACAGTGTATTTACGAATTTCTCTTATTATACAAATTTCAAATTTTGATTTGATGAGATTTTGAAGTACATAAGTATTACTATTAAATTGTACTAATATTTGGCGGATAGCAGTGATCAAATTCAAATTTGTGATTTTCTATAATTTTCATAAATAAAACTCTTAATTAATTTTTTTAAGAAAAAATTAGAAAGATTTGCCATTACCTGAGTAATTATTTCAGATAAAGGGCATGAAATGTGCTTTAAATTAATTTGGTCATTTCGTAAAAAGCTAGAATTGGTCGGTCCAATCTGATTTATATACGTACATTAATTTCTATCCAAAAATATTTATGCGTTAATTAATAAATTAACTGAGTTTGCATTAGTAATTATATTTTGACTAAGGTAATTTTTAATTATAATTATTATATACTCCTCCCATTTCTATATACCTGACCTTTTATAGAAAATCTACAATTTTATTATCTACGATTTTTATACAATCAGTATATTTTATTTTATTTTTAATTTTGCCATTATAATCATCAATCTAAATTTATTATTGTTACAAAGAATTTAAAAGTAATTTAATCTTAATTACTTTTTTTGTTGAATTTAAAGCTACTTAATAGTTTTTAATTCTAAGTTTTAGTTATATATGAAGGGATGGAGTATTAAGAGTGTAAACTGCCGTAGATCAATTGATTTTGAATCTAACTATTTTTAAAAACTAGCCGAATGGGGAATAATTATTCAAACCATTTTAATTAGCAGTTAATGTGGGATTCTAACACCTTATCTTATGCCTCAGGTTTAAAATTTCATAAATCAATTTACTTTGCACTTAACTCTTACTAAAAATTAGAAAAAAAAAAAAAAGAAAATTATCCAGAATATAAATAGTATTATATTTTATTTAGCAGCCCATATGTAATTATAACAAAGAGTACATTTTTGTGAAAAAAAAAAAGAAAAAGAAATTGTATGGAAATATGTGCATAAAGAAAAAGCAAGAAACACAATAGTTAATTTTATACATGCTAAAGTATAAATTAGCTCTTAAATAATATTCTATAAAGTGAGTCATCATTTTAAATTTAATTTAATATAAAAAAAATTTTAAATTTTAAATTAAGTACAATTAAATTTCTTATATATTAGGTACTTTAAATCAAAATTATTAGCCAACTTAATTTGGTAATGAGTGACTCGTTCTATAATATATAGTTTAGAGTGAATTTAAAGTTTAAAAATTTATTTATACTGAATTAAAATTGATGGAATGACTCGTTTTGTAAAATATAATTTATGGACTAATTTATATATTTTATATTTTATATATATTCAAAAAACCACTGAAATATGATTTTTATAAAATCACCTCAAATCAACTTTCATATACGATGAGTAATTGAAAATCTGAAACAGCTGATATTCACTGGCAATTTGATTTGATAATTGATATGAAATAATGAGAAATGATTTTAGTTATACGAAAAAATAATTCATTAATTTTTTTTAAATAAAAAAATTATAATTTGACAATAATAAAAATAAAGTTACGTGATTTTATGCGAAATTAAGCTCCAAAGGCAGAAAGAGAAAGGAAGGCACGTGAAGAAAGAGTTAGGAATGCGAGAGGTGAGGTGAGGGCTGCATGCGAATTAGGTACAGCGTACGGTATGTGAAGGGAGGAATGCTGCTAAGTCTTGTCATATATATATATATATATATAGTTTTTAATTTTAATTTTTGAATTTTATAAATTTAGTTAAGAAATTTGATTAGACAAATTAATAGAAATTAAAATATGGCAAAAACTTAGTATTGATTGAGGTCTCGTGACGCAACTTTGTTTTATTTGTTCACCTTTAATTATTATAGATGTTCCATAATAATTGTTGATCTTTCTGAGGTAAGAAAATTCACAATATCAATGTCAGACAAATTAATTGAGAAACTGGACAAACCCATCAACTCACCAAACTGACATGCTTTGCTGTTGCACTGTTTTTCTAGGGAATAATTCATTTTTTTTATACATATTACACATTTAACACATGACATTACATAATTTTTTTTAATGAAGATGTTAATGAATTTACATGCATATATAAGAATAATTATATCTGCAAGATTAGACTCTAAGATACATGCCCTTTCCAAATCTGAATGCACCGGACATTCTGACATCCAAATTTTAAAAAAATACAAATAAAAATATAAATTTTAATTATAGATTAATTAAGTGAAAATTACAAATTTGAATTAAATCAGAAAAATATGGAAACTAATTTGGAGTGAAATTAGAACAGTTAATATGGAAATTAATAAGACATGTAATTGGAAAAACAAAAAAAATAATAATTTGATGCTTGAATTGGAGAAAAGAAAATTTAATTTATGGATTAAATTAAAAAGAGCAAAAGTTTAGGGGTTGATTATTAAAAACATAAATAAGATGAGAACCTAATGAAACAATTGCCAACTAATCTAATTCTTACCCGTAATATTTCCCCCTATCAAGAAAATCTGTATACTTGTTTCTCCTTTAACAAAAATTGTAGCAAAGTGACTTGTTTTGAAACTAAAGGACTGTAACATAAGAATTGTCTTCATCTCCGAGCAAAAACTGTACCATTTCATTGTGAAGCAAAATACTGAATCAACTTGAGACAAAGCAGTGTCGTTTTGTATCAGGGGCGAACTGTACCGTTTCATTGTGAAGTAAAATACTGAATCAACATGAGAAAAAATGGTACCGTTTTATATTAGGTGCAAAATTGACTGAACACTGGAGTAGCTACAGTAACAAACTTAAAATAATATATTGAAAGATGGGATTTCCAAATATTAACTGGTCCGTCAATCATTAAAAGAAAAATGAACAAAGTTATCGAATTGAATTTGTAATTTTTTAAATTAAGAATCGGATTTAATTCATTTTGTTTCCTAATAATATTAATTAAAAATAATATATATTCATTTTAATAATATATTTCATATTATATATTCTATAATTTTGAAATGTAGTAATATTAAACATAAGAATACTAAATAACTAATAATAATACTAAATCATCAAGTCCAATAATACTAAATAACTAATAATAATACTAAATCATCCAGTCAAATATAGTTTAAATATGTAATTTATAAGAAAATACTATATAATTTGAAATACTTAAAATAAATAATATAAATTATTTTATATTTTAAATTTTTTATCATAAGAATAAATTAGTCATTTTTGAAAAAGATAAGTAACCACTATTATTAATAATAATAATAATAATAATAATAATAAATAGAAGTTTTCATATTCAATGATTCTTCATTAGGATTTCAGCATCATCAATTATTGTTTTATTTTGTATGTTTTGTCTTTATAGTTTCTGGTATTTTTTGGTTTTTTATTTAGAATGAATTGTGCTACTTGATTAATTTAATCAATTCATATCGATTCATAAATTTCAAATCTTACTAAATTTTAATTCTTTTTTATATGAATTTATATGAATTAAAAAATTTAAATCGTGAATTATCACGATTCAGTGGAAATTGATATTCGTATTAAAATTTAATTATTTTTTTATGTGAATTGATATAAATTATCAAATAAAAAAAAATCATATTTTGGCAAATTTAAAGCTAGCTCTTTTTTTAGGCGTCGCGAAACCCTGTAAATAAATTTCGAATCGCATGAGCTTAAGAATGAAAATGATAATTTATTTTTATATTATTACCTGGAACTGGAATTGATAATGAAGAAGTAGCATCAATCGATGTTCGTTGAACTATTTTTCAATGATGATCCCTTTTTGGCGTGTGCACAAGGTGAGGTATCACATCTCATATAAGCCACGTGGCTTTGTATAATTTAGAATCACAACTATTGATTATAGTGATTTGACATAAGGTATATTGTTTAAATTTCCTATTTTTATTTTTTTACTATTTATAATTAATTTATAATTTATATTATTTTCTGTAAAATTTATAGAAATTAGATTTTTTTTTATCGTATTGGAATGCCATATATATTTTTACAGATTTTATAAAAAATAATATACACTAAAATTAATTAAAAATAGACAAAAAAAAAAGTAAAAGATAAAAAAATTCGGGATTAGGTGCAATAATTTTTACATAATTATGATTTGTCAACTATTAATTACAATATTAATGAACATGAAGTGGGACCTTTGTCTTCAATGTCATCTCCACTTTGTAACAGGGAAAAACACAATGTCTCATGTGGATTGCAAGATAAAGCCAAGACCAATGTACAGGCTTCAACGTGAGGCATCGAAGATGAATTCCTAATCATGGTTGCATGCGAATTTTCATGTGCTGTTATATGCAAATTTAGTTTGGGCACGTTATTTATAAATTAATGTAATTATATATTAATATATATAAAATTTTATTTATATTAATTAATATAAATAAAATAATTAAATATATATTTTTATGATTACGGATATATTGAATATACGTAAAAAAAATATTTCATCAAATGCATAATAAATATATGTTACACATGATTTAGGCCAATTGTGGGCAAATATATGTACTTTTAAAACAGTATAGGACATTGAGAGATCTAACATAATAAGCTAACATTTTCTAAATGTTAAAAATTATACGATTTATTTTATATATTTTATTTTCGTTAAACTATATAGTTCTTTTATTAAATTTTAAGACATTTATTATTAATAAAAAATATTTTTTTTAGTTATGAGGTACTAGTATAATAAATCAATTTTAATAAAAGTGTACTAATATAATATATCAAAATTCAGAAAATAAGTAATAATTTTCTTTCTATTATTTTACTACAATATAATATATTTGTAATAAAAAATCTAACGAAAAAATATATTAATAGAATATAATAAATAAAAAAGATAAATTATATAATTTTTAAATCTCAAAATCATACTAATATAATATATTAAATTTTAGACAATAAATAATAATTTTGCCTGCATATTAAGAGTGTTTGAAGATACTATCTTTCTATTGAAATAAATGAATTTTGTATAAAAAAATCAATACAAAGCAACATCATTAGCATATACATCAAAATATATTACATGTTATGTACATAAAAAAACAAAAAAAAGGGTTCAATTATTTCACCACATTACATGAAATGGAACAAACGGCACTTAATATTTTCTTAATTGTTTGTTTGCAATTATGGAATGGTTGATATTGATGTTGATTTAATGCCTCATCTAGACCAATAAATATTTGGACTTTGCTTTTTAGTTAGGATCTAACTAGCTAATAGTTAGATAAAATTAATGCTAAGATAAAGCAAATAAAATTACTTTATTAACCTTTCTTTAAATTTGCTTCAAAGTATTTATTCCTTCTCAAATCCGCTAAATTATTAAAAAAAATTGAATATTTAGAATTGTACTAATATGTACTTTTAATTTTTTCAATTAAATAAATAAATTTTTAATATTTTATTAATTTAGATACTTCATATAATTTAATAGTAAATTATTAGCTTGTATGAACTTTCTATCAAATAAACTACCTAATTAATGTCATTACTATTGAAATATTGATATTACCATTCCAGGAAGCGAACAAAATCCATATAAACCATTGATGAGTTAATTATTTAGTCATAAAAAAAATATCATTATCAGAAAGTTTAGACATATCATCAATTTTTTCTACTAAATTGATCAAAATATCTAAATTGATAAAATATTAAAATTTTATTCATTTAATTAAAAAATTTAAAATACAAATTATTTTTTATATAAACATGAAAATTTATTTATTTATTATAATTATCCTTCTTAAATTTCTAAATATGAAATTTATTGTGTAGAAAGTTTTTGTTTGAAATAAAGTCAAAGGTTGGTTGAATAAAGTCAAAACATTAAAATTAAGCCCCGTTTTCCTTTTTTAATTCAAAAATATCACATATGATAATTATATTTTATTAAATTATTTACTAAAATTAATAAATTCATTCATTTATTTATTTAATTTTTTAATTTATAAATATCAATATTAATAATTAATATTATAAAAAATATAAATCTTTTATCATACATAATAATAAAAGATTAGATAAATTTAACCAAAAAACACAAATAGCTCCTCCTTGTTTGCAGAGCGACATATTAGAAAAAGGATGTCCAGATTAGCTTAATATTTTTTCAAAGTTGAACTAATTAAAACTTTCTTTTGAGGAAAAAAAATAAATTTAAAGTTATTCAATTCAATTTTATATATTACATACTTTATATATTACTACGGTATTACCCACTAAAATAAAAAAATTTCCTCATAAAGCGCAAATATCAAATATACCAATGAATTTTTTTTTTCTTTTTTTAAGAAATAATGTTACCAATTAATAATTATAATTATTTCAATTATAACTTAATCGCAGTATTTTATGCAAATTATTATTATTAACTCTCAACATTTCAAAGTTAAGAAATTAATTGATATCAATAAAGTAAATATTTATCTTTTTAAAATATTAACTAATATTGTATTATAAAATCAAATAAATAATTATAATTTCTTCCACTTTTTTGAACGAATTTTTTGCTTATTATATGAATAAAATAAGTATGTTTTGGATGAAATTGATTCATATAGCAAATGTAAATAGTAGTGACATTTGCAAACTTAACATTTAAATGAGAATTCAAGGGTACAACCAAAATTTTATCAAGAAACAAATATATTATCATAAGTAGAATTAATCTCTCAAATTGATTTGATTTAATTTAATTTTCTAAAATAATATGATTATATTTGACACTCCAATTTGAAGGCTACTGAAAAAAAATAGATCTTGGAAAAACAAAAGTAATATAATAAAGATAAATTTCTTGAGCTTAATACAAATTAAGTGGGATAGGTGTTTGTAAACTATGTATGCCAAAATTATGAAAAATGTTAATGAATGATGAAAAGGATACATGTGGATTATATATTAGTGATATATATCTATGTTGAATTGAATATTGCAAATTTAATTTTTATTTTTGTTATATAAATATCATAATATAGATTAGTTACTAAAACATTTAATCAAAATGTGTCAAAGCATTTCCAATAATGCTCCCTATTATATTATAAAAAATTTATTTTTTATTTTAATTTGTCTTAAAAATTGTGCACACTATAATAATATTCTTTATCTCACCCATATTTTAATTTTTTATCTATCTAGAAAAAATGAGAAGATAGAGAGTAAGAGATAAAAAAAAAAAAAAAAATAGAGAAAAAAGAACAAAATAGGAAAAAGAGAAATAATAAAATTTTGCTAAGCAACTTATCGTGGCTCTTAAATCTGGGAAGCGATAATATAAATTTTAGAGAGAGATAAATAAGAAAAAAGATATGAAAGTTGTTAAATGACATAAAACCCCTAAATACAAGTAGGAAGTGAAATAGAAAAACTGTTGGAAATGATCTTAATGAATTGATTTAAATGAAATATTTATTAATTAGAATAAAAATGGTTAGTTAGAATCTTTAAATTCTTAAATAACTAATAAAAGATTAAGGGGTATATTAGTCACTAAAATTATTATATTACTTAATTACCTTTAATTATTAATATAAAATTACTAAAATGTATGATCTAGCTGACTAGATTATAACCAACTATTTTTATTGTAATTAATTTTATTTAAAAATAAACTTTGGAACTCTCTTTTTAAGTCATTGATTAGCCCACAAACATAGCTGAAGTTAAGAGTCAATTCTAGCACTTATATCACCATCAACTCTAAAAATATAAATGACGTTGATCTAATTGATATTATTAACACATTTTATTCTTAAATTAAATAATAGGATGCACCCCCACAAAACCAATTTATTGTAACATTCCATCCTCCCATATAGACGGTCATTTTTTTTTTTTGCCATTTTATTAGTATTAAAAAGTTTGAGAATATGAGAGGACAAATAATTTTACTAAAAAATCGATTTGATTGTTTTAGTTAGTTGAATTAAATTTATTATTTAATAATTTAATTTATTAGTGGATAATATTAATAAATCATTAATTATAAATCTAATTCTATTAGAATTTGGTAGCTATATTTTATATATAAAAAATATATAACTAATATTAAAAAAATTAGGAAGACATAGTAAAAAAATATAATTGACAAAATAATTTGTATATAGTAAATTGTAATTAAATTAAAAAAAATTTAAAAAATTAATAATTAATTAAATTTCTCTATCTTTTTTATTTCATAAAAATAGAAATAATTTAATTTGACGTGCCATTTAGTTGTAAAGGCCAATAATTTAATGTGGTATCACATATACTCAATACTTTAAAAAAGTTTAAAGTTTTCGGTATTTTACAAATTTCATAAAATACTTATTATCTATATTTTATATATGATTTCTTAATTGATAAATTAGTAATTTGGGAGAATCTCTTTATTTATTATAAATAAAATATTATAAAATAATATGAAATTTAAAATAAACATGTACTCTTATAATTTACTAGGAGTAAAATACCATAATATTATATAATTTACTATAAATAAAATACTATATTATTATGAATAATATTACATTGTTAGCTAAAATATAAAGTGTAACATATTAGTTATTAAATTTGAGATAAACACGCAATTTCATTCTAAATATTCGTGGTAATAATTAGTTAATTAACATTCCAAATAAGACAAAATAAATTAATAAATAATATTTAGTAATTACATACAACACATGTTAATCAATAACTAGTTTGTCTTAAATTTAGGAAAAAAATAAGTTATAAAGATTAAGTAATTTTTGGTTTTAAAAGATTAAAAATTTTGAATTCAAGGTAATATTACTAAGTTTGAATTGATAAATATAAGGACAAACTTAAAAAAAATATTTAATTTTTATTAATAATATAAAAGGGCCGATAAATGAAATTTGAGAATTTCTAAAAGCAATAGTTATTATGAAATGGAGGGAATATAAATTTTGAAATTTTATTCATCACTTATGCTTAAATAAATATTTCCAATAACCAACGTATGATTAATTGATGTGGTTTGACATTTTTTTCTTTTAAGCAAATATGGAATTCAAGTATTATGCAGAGAGAAAATTTATATGAGAGAATTATATTCCGTAATAGGTTAATAGTTAGTTTAAGCTAAAATAGTAAGAGTTAACATGCTTCTGGAGAATGCAGGTGGTATTGCACCCAAAAAAAATATTTCCAATAAGTAAATTAATAAATTTTTATCAACTTTGAGAATTTCTTTAATAAAATTATTGCATTATTATGTAATTTTTTTTTTATTTTAACCATTCATATATTTAATTGAAAATTAAAAAGTTACCAAATTTACAATTTTGGGTGTGAGAAAGATTATCAAAAAATTAAAGAAACTTTCAATATAAAAAATAAATATTCCAAAAGGCAAAGAAGCTTACACTATTAGAGAGCAAATTCAAAGAGAAATACATTGCAAATTCTTACAATGCAATTTTCTTTTATAGAACAAAGAAAAGGAAACAAGTTGAGGAAATTGGGCACTAACATAATTGCTCGACGTTCATCAAAATCAGTAAGTGGATCATTGACTTCTGCAAAATCAAAATCATCGAACAGTGACATAATATTGCAGAAGCAACAAGCTAAACTAGTCCCTGACTTGAGTGCATATTTTGGGTATTAGTGGTGGAATAATGAAATTAGCTTCTTCCAGTTAGTGGGGATTATATTGATCCGTTAAGCAGGCTTATAATCACAGCAGAAATCATCTACAGATATAGTCTAACGACAGATACACATCTCCATTTGAATTAGGTTTCAAGTTCGAATATCTTTCTTCTAACTTTATCTCTATTTTGGTTTTGGGTTATTCAAATGAAATTTATGGAATTAATTATACT
>CATIWF010161599.1:0-15594 GCA_949630135.1 Balakata baccata
CTTTTTTAATTGTAGAAATGAGCGAGGAAATAAAAGACGAATGGAAGAGGCGGAACAGGTTTTTGGTAGAAGAAAGGAAAAAGATTTGGTTAAAATGAAAAACAGTGTAATAATTTAATATTGTGGAAAAAATGAAAGTGTGTCCATTTTTTTTTTTTTTTTGCGTTTTAATATAAGATTATGATGACATTTGTGAGCATGGTTGGACAAGTGATGGCTTGCATGTGTATTTGAATAAATTTTAAATTTTATTTAATTAAATCTTATTTAATGCTAATTTCCTCCATAATTATCTTTTAGTCCTCACATTTTTCTGTTTTCAATTTAATTTGTACTTATATTTTATTTTCTCAAATTATTTCAACAATTGAGCAAAAATTATATTTTTACGATTTAAAATCGACTTTAGATTTTACTTAATTAATTTTTAAAAAAATATTTATTAAAATTTCTCTTTTTATTAGATCTAAAAATAGATGTCGGTCATTCCAGCACTATTTTGATCACTAATACACTAGATTTCTAATTAGTACGTTGCATTCAAAATGTGTACATTTGAACAATTGATTTCCAAATAATAATAAATCTTTGAAATACAAAAATATTATATAATAATAATAATAATAATATATCGCCTATATATGGGTTATATATATCAACATATATAATATACATATAATATACGTACAACCAAGTTATAAGAAATGTTGCAGTTTGAATTTATATCTGCATAAGACATTATATGTTTCTTATATGTTAGCTATATGTATGTAATATGTGCAGTGAGTGAATGAATTGTTTCCAATAAACTCTCAAACAGTGGTTCCCGAAACTTAAACTGTCAATTCCAGGATTTTTTGACCTTTGAGTCCATTTCCGATATTAGATTTGAGAAAGGAAGCCGGAAAATAGGAGAACCGGAGAGAGCAACACTAACGTGGGATTTTTTATTTCTCAATCAGCCCTCAAATGGCGATTCTCATAGCTCAAATTATTCAATTGAAGTTTTTTGACCCTTTGAGCCTATTTCCGATGTTAGATTTGAGAAAGGAAACTAGAAAATAAGAGAAACGAGAGGGTAGCCCTGAATTACGATTTTCTCCTTGTTGATTCTACAAATTTAGTCAGATTTTGGAAAAAATAATATTATTGGAGTGATGAGAAAGTTGAAAACTAGTTATTGTTTGAATTTCGTAATAATCGGAAATCGTTTGAGTGATAGATAAAGTTAGTAGTAGTGTATGGAAAAGAAAAGAAGAAAAAAAAATGGAAGAAAAAAAAGAAAAAAAGTTAGAAAAAAATAGAAAAAAAAATTTGGTCATCCCAATTTTTTTTATATATATATAATACTTATGTGAGTAAAATTTTAAACTATTTTATAAAATGAGAGGCGTGCGTCCAAATCCCTAAATTTAATTCTTGAAAAATTCTTTGACCTTAATAAAATACTATTGAGAAATGCATAGACTATGATCATCATTAATAGATTTGATAATTGTTTGACGTGATTATTAATTATATAAATTTGAATTTATAAATTTTATGACTTAAGTTAGAAAAATGTTTCGTATATATAATTTGAATTTTAAAATATAAATTATGTATTTGAATTATATATATCTTTAATTTGTTTTTAAGAAACAGTAATACAAAATAGATTTATAATTTTATATATCCATTTAAATTAACTAAATAAATACATAAACATAATTAGGGAGTGTTTGTGACTTCTGTTGAGAGTCATAAGAATATGTTTTGAATTTTTTTTATTTAATTGACTGATTTTTTAAATTTTTTATAAACTGAAAAAAAAAATTTATTTACTTGCTTTTACCAAAAACAATTTTTAAAACTCAAAAAAAATTAAAAATACAAATTTTTTTCCAAAAAGCATTTTTTACAAAAATAATGTCAAATATGGCCTTAAAATATTTATGATAATATATTAAAAGCATTTATTTCAAGAAAATGGAAATAGCAAAATGTAGTTAAGCAAAAGTAATTTTTTGTTGAAGAATAAAATTCCACAAAAACAAAAATAAAATAATAAGGCAATAAAAAACATCACTCGCTAGAGTTAATTTAATTAAAAATTTGGAATTTAAATTCTGAGAAAGTTTATTCAATATAAATATGATTAATTTCACTGGCTAGGTACACTGTACACATGTGGTTTCAGGGTAAAAAAAAATGGTTAGGTTGATTAGCAGCCGGTGTTTACTCCTTTTACATGTATTGTCGGTCTAGAATGAAATGGCAGACAGTTTAAGGGCTGATATCCAATTTATTTATTTATTTATTTATTTATTTTCTGAAGGTCAAATAACACAAACATTACCAATAATGAGAAACGTGTGTCTGACTTGGATTCGACGCCCTTATTTTATTTATATTTATTATTAATTTTTTTGATTTTGCAGACACGTGACTTTGAGAACAGGCACCTCTGCTTTAATAAAATTTTATAGGAGGTATCAATAATTTTACGCTAAATTACAAAAAAAAAAAAAAAAATATATATATATATATATATATATATATACTTTATGACTAATTTTTTGAAAATTTGTGCTGTATTGTAAGTTTTATAATAAAATTTGTTTCTTATAGACTTGATCTCACTCTAAGGCTATACCAAAAAATTGGCGAATCTATTTTACTGAGAATTATAACAATTTTTGTCTTATGTGGGGACATAATTTATATTTTCTATTTTTAAAAGTCATGCAAAGAAAGTTTATTTTTCTTTCCCTAATAATCATTTTTACATGAAAAAATATTAAAAATATAAAATAATAACGTAAAAAATACAATAAAATTGATATGAAAAAAATTGTTATATAGGCATAAAAACTAAAATAGTTTCGTTTTAAAAATTATATTTGTTGAAATAGATCAGTGAATCTCTCTTTTAAAATCGATATTTTTTCAAAATATATCTCGTTATAACATGATTTATCTCTCACAATCAAATTACATCATTTTAATTTAGGTAAGCGGAGTAATTTGATGTATAAAATAATATCGTTTTTGTTTATATACTCGTATGATAATTTGTTTTCACATTAGCTCCATCATATTTTTTCATGTCATCATCAGATATAGTCCACCAGATACAATATTTATTATAAAATCTAAAATACATATAATTTAATTCAAATTTTAAAAAAATTGACCATAACTGTCATAAAATATAAAATTCTATTTTTTTTTTCAATTTAGCCATAATTTTAAACATTTAGATTTTTCCTCAATTTATTAATTTCTTACAATACATTGCACAACTTTGAAATATTAAGGCAAATAAATGAATTGGTTTTCAAAAAGGAAAAGTAAAATAATGAACTTGAATTTATTATGTACTAATTTTTTTATTAACATACTTTTGCAAGTAATCATTAGATATTAAATTTATTATTAATTATTATTTAATTTTTATATTATTTTTTATTAATTTATTATATCTTATTATAATATTTTATTCATAATTATTTATATGAATGCATGTTTATTTCAAATTATATTAAATTACTAATTTATATATTATTAAAAATTATATATAAAAAATAGAAGTAATAAGTAATTTACAGTTCCAATAATAATAAATTATATATGATGAGTTATGATGATTAATTTATTGATTAGAATTTTATTATTTATCGTTATGAACTTGATTATTCATTACATGTTTATCACTTATAAGTTTAATATTTATATTTTGATTGTACATCATTTTAAATTTAATTATTTATCGTTTTGAACATAATTGTTTATAATTTTGAACTTAATTGTTCATTGCATGTTCATTACTTATAATACATTTTTATTATTTATTAAATTATTTCATTATTTGATTATTTATCAATATTTAACTTAATTAATTTACTAAGTAATAAAAATAATTTAATAGAAAAATATTTAAATTAATATAGATATTTTATCAAATAATATAAAAATAAAATTATACAAAATAAAAAAATAAATCAAATTAAAATAATATTAATATTAAATGTATATTAAACTAAATAAAATAATATAATTCACAAATATATCAAAACTAATATTTTTTCATCCAAAACAATAAATGACAAATAATTAAAATACTCAATAATACTAAAAAATTATGTTAATTAATTTAATAAGTAATAAAAATTAATAAAATAAAATAATTTAAATATTTAATATAAAAATATTTAAAATAATATAAATATTATATAAAATAAAAATTAAATTAAAATAATATTAATAATTAAATTTATGTGAAGATGGTTGTTAATTATACTTGATTTTTATATTATATATAAAAAAATTACGACAAATTATTTGATCCATTAATTATATTGTTCATATTGATGGTTAATTTATTTACTATATATACAAATTATTTTACCCATTATATATTTTTTTTACCATATATTTCTAATATTTTTTTATTAAATTATTTTTTATTTCTTTTAATATAAGTTATCCTATATATATATATATTTTTATTTATTTATTTATTTACTTGTACTATTAGAATTAGACTTTTAATTGATAAATTATTGATATTATTCACTAAAAAATTAAATTATTAAATAATAAAATTAATTCAATTAATTAATATAATTATATTAATTTTTTAATAAATTTGTTTATCTTTCATATTTCCACTTTTTTGTATAATATGATATATATATATATATATATATATATATATATATATTTTTTTTTTTGTAATAAATGAATTGTTTTGAATTGTTGCCCCATCTGAAATAATATCCCAAATACATCCCTATTCCAAAACACAACACATCATACGTAAAATTTTCATTAAATTTGAAAATTATATAAAGTAGTCATTTATATATGGATTTTTTCATATAATTTATTATCTCTTGCTTTTTTAACTATGTCAAGAACGTCAAAAAACAAATTATTTTTTTTACTCTTAAAATAAGTTTTTTTTTAGAAAATAAGACGTGTTGTACCACCTCATTACTCCACTCTAAGTTAGTAAGATAAGTAGGCATTATTTGTTTAATTATACTGATTAAATTATTTGGAATTTTTTTTTAAAACATCCTTACTTTTAATATTCTCTTATTATATTTATATAAATATCTTATTAAATAAATATTTTATACATACCAGGAAACATTTTTTTTATATCTTGAAATAAAACATATATTTTGATACCCAAATATTATATTTTATATTATACTTATATGTGCCAATATATACATTTCATGAGAAAAATCTTTGGTAATATATTATAATACTTTATCAAAATATACCAAAATTAATTTGGAGTTTTAAACTGTTATCCGTTTGGATTGCCTTCTTCCTCTGACAAATATTTTAATGTTCCATAACTTTTGAACCTGCGTGAGGAAAATTTATCCGCGCTAAGCTAATAGCTTAACGGTGTTTCATAGGATAAAAATTATATATACGATATATTCATAAATTTTATACATGTCATAACATAATACCAATATCATGAACAATATTTCACTTATATTCACAAATTAAATATGTCATGTAATTTATCTTGAAAAAAAAAATGCAATCTCAATATTTCATTATCTTTATTTATACCATTTTTTTTTACTATTTTTAGTCAAGCCCATAGCACCTGTGCCTGAACTTATTAGTAGGAATATAGAGATTTGTCATTCCCGGCTTTTTTATAATATTGCTATTTCCGACACTTGTATTTGTTACTATTACCGATTTTTCTTTTCGATATTACCAATTTCAGCTTTTATTATTTTTATAGCGCACATTTCTTTTTCCCTTTATTGGTATGTCAACCAATTTTCTATTCTAGTTCAAGGCTAGATGTGTTTGGGATTCGACATAATTATCATCATCTTCGAATTATTGATATTATATGTACACTTATGAATATAAAATGCTCATATATACAATTGAATATCAAATAACTAACAATTATTACATGCAAAACATGCCATATGTAAAAAAAAGTACCACAAAATAAACTTTTTTATGCATGGCAGATTTAGGCTATGGGATTGTGACCCAAATTCAGCTCATTTTCACCTATAATATGAAATTGTAGCCTTTTATGATTTTATGTCTTATTGTCTTATTTTTAAAATATAGTAAAAATCACCTCAATTCGAGTTTTCTACTAAAAATTATGGTCAAAATACCGGGTAGTATTCTACACTTTTTACTCGGCATTTTCATGGTACTCTTATTTCCTAGCTTTTGTGACTGAATTTTGACCTAGATACAAGCTGAATTTCAATTTATGATCTTCATAACATTTTTGGTTGTATATTTTAGCTATCATTTCCAATTTGTTTCAAGACAATCCAACATATACAGACTAAGTTATAGTTAATTTAATCAGGATTGTTCCAGTGCAAGTGCAACAGGATATTTGTAGGGTTCATTGCAATTCAAGTATTTCGATAACTTTATTTATTCTTATCATATCCAAAATTTCCAGATCACATTACCATGCATGAAACTCAATTTTTCACATTAATTTACTGCAAATTATATTGACAACTATTTTTCACACAAGACATTTTCTAATTCACATGCAAGCATACATTTTATACAAATTTCACATTTTATGGCATACATAATTTTTATCCAAGAAGTACTTACCTATACAGTCTCAAATCTTTAGCATAAATAATTTTTATCCAAAAAGCACTTACCTATACAGTCCCAAATCCTTCTCTTTTCCTTCCTTTTCTTGTCTTGCTATGTAACATTTCTCTTGCCTTTGTTTACCTTTTAATATCTACTTGTTTGACTTTAACAAAAAGAAAAAAAATGTCACTAAATGACACATTCTGTAACACTCTATATCCGTAATACATACCGTGTAATAGACACTACAAGTCAGTTTTTAACTATACTAAATATTATTTCTTATTCTTAATGACGTATTAAGCAAATTGGTGTAATTTATTTTTCCTTTATATATATATATATATATATATATTGCCGATGTATCTATAATTGTCTTATTTCACTATTCAATTATTAAAATTTTCGGTAGTATGACGGCTGCACTGTGAATCTTACTTTTTTACAAATTTGAAAAATAACACTCCCATTATACTCCACAATACCTCAACAACCTCCAATAACCACAGTTTCAAACCATTACACATTCATAACACATATGCATATAGATGTCATCTATAATATATATTGTATAAGTACATACATCACACATTATTCATATTATCTACAACATCATACTTACATATATATTGTTTGATACAATTTTATCTATTACAAAACTATACATATACATGCCTTTAGTATAAAAGTCCAAAATGCTATTAAATTTTTTTGATTCTTTTCCCTACAGTTATATGTTCGCTCCAACTTTTATGCTCCTCAATTTGTACTTCCTAAACATGGGTGTAGCAATAACTACGCGTTAAGCGGTTTACGCCTAGTGGTGGATACAATTCTAAAGTTTTCTATCTAAAGACAAATGTACTATGCATGCACATTTATCTCACACAATCAATTCATAATATTTTATTTTTATTATTGTCATTTATTAATTATCATTTCACATATATTATTATTATTATTATACAATTCCATGACACATATTTATAAATTGTTAATTATTATAGTATTTATTTACTAGCACAAGCCTTCACATACATTTTCTTTTTTTTTATTACTAGTTTATTATAAATTCCTTTTTAAATCATTAAATTACATATTAGTCCTCAATTTATTTACTAACTTATATATATATATATATATATATAAGATAATATAAAGGTAAAATAGTATAAATAATAAGTTATATTTCTTGCATAATTACTATTTACTTTTTTTTATTATATTCTTTACAAGTTTACACTTAACTCCTTATTTTGTCTATATTAGTATCCAATAAAAATTCTCAAACCAGATATGCCGGACGTGGACTCTAGAGGTCCGAAAATATAATAAGTTTATCAGAGAACAATAAACATGATAACATGAAAACAATATTGTAGACCGACATTGACCTGCACATGCGAGTCGCCATGACTTCCTATGACTAGCCAATTATATTATATACTTCTAATTTAACTACCAGTATACTAAGAGCAAAACCTTTTGTTTTTTTACTTTTTTTTCTTCCTTTTACCCTTAAATAGCTTTATTTCGTATTCATAAATATAATTTTATTTCGTATTCATAAATATAATTAAACATACATATATCATATTTTATTTCTTATTCATACTTATATATTTAAGATTATCATATAACTTTTATATTTCCACTTCTTATTTATTTCTCTATAATTTTTATTAATAATTAGCAGATTTTTCATGTATATCATTATTAATAATTATTAAAACATATATTTAGAATTTATACAATCTTGTACATAATATCTATTTAAGTCATAATATAACCAATTAATTGCCAAAAATTCTCATTAAATACCTACTAACCTTATTTTAATTCTATTTTCATTTTCCTACTAAAATTCAATAAAATATCATGAAATCAACTTATTTTCCTTATGATACACCATTAGGTCAATTCACCATACATAGTTCAAAATTTATTTTCATCAAATCATTCATTATAAACATCATAATTTAAACTAAATTTCATGTTTTTACGCTAAATTTCCATGGATTCATAAATTTTCTTCATGTACACATACATACATACACATAAAAAGACTATCAAAATAAATGGAAAACAATAAAATTTGTATCCACAAATCTTAGTTCTCTTTTTCTTTCCCCTTTTCCTTATCTTTGCTTGCTCTCTCTTTGTCACCTTCACCTAACAAAATTCCATGCATAAATTTTTCCTCAATTTTTTTTTCCTTTCAATAATCCAAAATTTGCATGAATTATAAATCGCTACCTTAAAAATCTACCAAAACACAATTAAATTCACTAAACTCACTTACTTGGAGTTTTACTATAAATTATTCCTTCACACTTCTATCAACTTTTTGACCAAAAATTGAGTTTTTGAGCTTGCCAAAGATGAATATAGGGCCTTAGAATTATTTGGAAGATGAAATTTGGTGGAATTTTGGAGAGAATTTGAAGAAAATTGAAGTGGGGAAATGGGGGAGGGTGGTCATAGCTGAGGAGAGGAGATAGTGGTGGAATATTTTTGAAAATTCTGATATTTTGTTCATTTTATGCCCATCCAAATGGGCCAAACTAGGTCCAACTCATTAGCCCAACCCAAAATAGGCTCATTATCCAATTTTTCTAACATTTTCAAGCTCAATTATTTTCCTTTTATTTTTCTTGCACCATTTATCATAAAAATGTGTCCATAATTCTTAAAAAATTTCTTCAGAGTACACAAAAATTTTTGGGTCAAAATGACGTTGTCTCCCAGTTTGAAAAATTTTGCCGGTTTGAAAATTTATTTTTCTCAGTCACCCAAACCCACCAAAAAATTCCTCATAATATTTAGAGTGAGTCTATATATTTGGATAATTTTTTGGAGGTCTTTAGCATTTTTTCAAGCTCGGTCGAAGTTTAGTCAAATTAGGTTACTATTCAAATCGAATTGTATCTTATTTTTATTTTTGACTTTTAAAGGCTCATTTGAACTCAATTTCACCTCAAATTACATCTTCGGACTCCTCATAAATTATACTTTTTGATGGTCAAATAAAATATTTTTCGCCCTCAAGTGGTACTATTCATCCCAGGTGATATTATTTATACCCGGAAAGTACTATTTACGATTACCGAATTTTTGAGGCGTTACACATTCAACCATTTTTTTATGCATAAACATTAAGTAATGATCCTAATGCTCATTTACCATTTTCCATAAATTCATTTCTCCATCTCTTTACCTTATTTAAGTTTATATTAACCTAATATTATTCCCTCCATTTAGGACAACCAAAACAGCCTCATCCATTCCAAGTCTTTTTCCATAATATTCAACATCAACTAATCATATATCCAACATCAACACTTCTAATCATCTTCCATCACATATCCCCTTCATAGGGTAACCCCTTCCTCACCATTTTAGGTTATATTTCATTAGCTATCAAGTCACAAAACTAACGTCAATGGTCATCTAAACTAAATTCTAACACAATTCAACTCAATCCTACACTTCTTCCCATTCCAACACAAAATTAACACAAGTTCACAGTTTCAAGCAAAACCCTAATCCAACACTTCTAATCATAACATCCAACCATAAGGGTCTCAAATATATGCAATAAGGTTGAATTTAAGAAGAATAAACTCACCTTGATGGATCTCCAAGCTTGGCCAAAATTTCCCAAATTTATTCTTCATTTTCCACACTAACGCACTTTCCACTCTAACTCACTTTTATGGTAGAATCTATCTAATTATTTAGTTTCTCTCTCTTAAATTTTTCATTTCCACTTTTTTTGAAGTTTGATGGAATAAAAAATGGAGGGTTTGGAGAGGCCAAAAAAGAGAGAAAAATAAGAAAATGATGACTTTTTGGATAAGTGAAGAAAATGTCATCAATTTAACATTTATACTAAGTTTAGGATTTGTGGGTCCACTAACTAGTTTAATCTTTCTTCTTATTAGTCCATTAACTTAATTAATCTTGATTAAATTTTAATTATGGCAAATTTCTCTTGTGCCACAAATTTTCTATTTCTTACATATTTTTCCTAACAATTTCGATAATACCGATTTTGTTCATAGGGTAATTTTTTTTCCAGTTCTTCCACCAAACATTTTAATTCTCATATACTAATATCCCTACTTATATTTTCTTATTATTTATAATTTTTTATGTGTCCAAATTTAAATTATGACCGGACTGGTATGCCCGACTATGGCCATGCGCGATCGGAGTCTAAATTGCTAGACGTTACATATACACACCATCTCCATTAAAAAAAAAAGTTAATAGTTTATTGCAAGTATGATGTAAATTTGGATGGTAAAGATCAAATTAAAAAAAGAAAAAGAAAAAGAAAGGACCATCTTCTTTTGGGATGGGTTCAATAGTTCATGGATTGAATTATATTTTTTTGGCCTAATGTATATAATATATTAATATAAAATAAAAAAAAAGTATGATAAAATTATATTGTAATATTATACTTTTTTTCGAACTATAAGTATTTTCAGTTTATATGTTAACGAGTTAAAACTAATTTTGTTTGTATCAGATATGACTCCAAATGACAACGAGACATTCCTACAAGAGTTTTAAGGTAACTATATTGTATTCTCAAGACTAAAACTTGAAACATCTGATTAAGTTGAAAGAATTATGTACTAACTCATCCGCATTTTCTTAAATGTAATATTATACTTTAATTTGTCAATCAATGGATTTTGAAAAAAATTTATTAATCAATTATACGCTCAATTATAATAATTAATCTTTTCACTATCATTAATATTAATATTAATGAGGATTTAAAAATTTTAAAATAGACGTAAAACATAAATATTTTATTATATAATCTACTATCTATTCAATGGCGGACTCATGATTTCGATTTAGGAAAGACAAACTATATATAAGATAAAGTGATATCACTACATTAAATATTCTAATGTCTGTACAAACTGATTAACAAACTCTAAAAAATGATAATTTATTTAATTTTTTAAGTCGCATAAGTGTAAAATAACTTTTGAGATCATAATATATATCACATGATATATATCTAGATAAGTACATAAATGTGGGAATCAAAGAGTTAGAACGTTTATGACTTCTAATATATATATATATATATATATATATATATAAAGAATACAACCAAGAAATTGGGAAAATTAATAAGTGTAAGGCAAGTATTTAATATTAAATTTATCCTACGTGCAAATCTCCTATGAATTCAGGTTTAGATTATGTGTAGGAGACATTTAACTTTTTTTGTGTGGAAAAATTAATATTTATCCTGTAATGCCCGATAATTAGGCCCTAGTAGAATAAATGTGAGTAACATACATAGAAACTATATAAACTACATTATGAATAAAATTGAATAAATGATTAAATTTCAGTTTAATAAAAACTAGATATATGTAAAAATGTGGAAATAATAATAATAGATAAATAAGTTTAAAAAAATTAAAATTAAAAATTAAAAGAAAAAAATGAAATTAAAAAAAAATCAGATGAAAAAAATGGTTAAGTCGATGGAGAGGTGACTTTGTGCCATATATAATCTTTGGAGCTTCTACACATTTCTATAATTTTTCACTTCAATCCTCTCCTCCCTCCCAATGAGAGCCTTTATTCCTCCATCATTTCTCTCAAGATTTGATGCAAAAATCACTTCAAAATAATTGATTTTTGGTAATTTATTCTTCTCTCTATAGCTAGTGTGTTGTTGGAGCTGCTAAGGTTCTATTATGGCAGTATTTTGTGTTCCGATTTCGATGGCAATAAAAACTGATTTTGAAGAAATGTTACACATAAAAGTTATAGATTTATGTCTTATGTTTATGACTATTAAGTAGTTTTGCAAGATTTGGTCTATAAAAATAGATATTCGAAATTTGTTGAAATTGGTTTCTGGATAAGTATTAATGGGATGCCTTAAAATGTAGGCTTATTTCGATCATCTTAGAGGCTGAATTAAAGGAAACTTAAAACATAAAAGTTGTAGTTCTATATGTTCTCTAGTTGTCCATAAAATTTAGTGTAAATCACTATTGTATAGGCTGAGTTATAGTAAAATGAATCATAACTATTACTTGAGTGAGATGCTTCCTTATGCTTATATAGCCTTATCAATTTCGTACTTAATTTTGAACTCTTTAGACCAAACTAGGTAAATATTTAAACATAAAATTTTAGAAAAAGGTCTCAGGTATATTTTGGTGGAAATTTAATCTTAAATGGTTATGTATTTTATGAGTTATGATTATGAGAATAGATACTAGTCGGTTGTTACCATGTGTTGGACCAATTATATTTTCACTATCAGTTGAGGACTTTAGAGGCCAAATTGCTAAAAGGAGTAAACATGAAAAATATTCTAAATTATCTCATCTAAGTTTCTACAAAGTTTTATGTATAACAATCTATACATTAAAAGATATGAATTCTCATAAAAAATTGTGTAATACTTCAAAAATTATGAAATTTTAATGTCATAGTATTATTTGTTAATTTTAATTGGAAATAAGAATCGCCTAAATTATATAGGTGTAAAAAAAGTTATATGGTTAATAAACTTTCAAGGTCATATTGCCACTTAATAGTTATTTATTTAAAACTAAATTAAGAATAAATATTTTAACGATGTATTAATTTGTTGTATTTCCAAATTAGGTCATCAACAAAGAGAAGAGCCACAAAAATAGGCAAACTTTAAATTTTGGATTTTAAAAAAAAACTCCATTAAGGTTTGTACATATATGTATTTTAGTTCGCTCTAATTGCATGATTGTGTGTATATATGACATAATGTATGCATTGAAATAATGAAATTTAATATTATGGTATAATTATGAGATAATGTTTGATAGTTAAAGTATATAAAATATGTTGAGACTTAAGTGGAATGAGATGGACTTACTTCATCATCATTGGTGGTTGGTTTAATAACATCTAATTGTCTCTAATATTCAGGAGATATTTCTTCCCAATGAGCATTATCTTCATAATTGGGCTGAAATGTCATGTTAATATATAATTTTGAAATAAATTGTAAACATGTGATTATGTTTATGAAATAAATCAGTAATAGCTTTATTTGCCTATTTCTCTACCTGATGGCTAGTTTAGGATAGATGGTGCACCATTAAGGAAAAATACGGTACCAACTTAGTTATAAATTTTAAGAATAGAGAGGCCTATGCTCGTGGAGCTCCCCGTATCTTATTATATACAGATAATGTTATACTCAGTCAAGCTGGCTTAGGCTCGAGAAGCGCTCTTGATTGGAGCTTTTGGTGAATAGGGTAGCTTAGGCTTGTGGAGTGTTCCTATTTCACACCCGTATCCAAACGGTTCGGGAACGAGATTTGGGCTAATGGTGAATAAACTCTAAAATAAAATATGAGAATTAATTATATATATTTGAAATAGAGTAAGAAATGATTGTATGATGTATTTTGAAAATATTGTATGGAGTATCATGGTATAATTAGTAAACGCATGATATGATATGTTAAATGAAATTGTTTGCATAAATTTAGTATGACAAGTTAAATAAATAATTGAAATATGTTGTTAGTAAAACATGTTAAGCTTGAATATTAACATGCTACTTACATATTTATTGTGAAATATATATCATCCATTTGTGTGATTACATGAGAGAACTTTAATACTTACATGTACTACTAAGCTAGAGATAACTTAGCGTGAGTTTCTCTCACTCAGATTCAGAAGCTTGTAGATAGTAGATTTCAGAAGTTGACCAGACAAGACAAAATCCATCTTAGAAGAAACATTAAGAATCGATTTGTTGGTCAATAACATTATGTTTTTGTATTTTGTTTATAATCATGTATATAGGCTAATAAACTTGTCATGTATAAAGTAAAAGGATATATTTTATATTTTGAAATAATATTTAGTATATAGTTACGTATGAGACTTGTAAACTGCAGATATATTTAAATTAGTAATTATGATCACGTGATATATAAATAAATGAAATAATGATATAAGATGATAACTAATATAGTACACATAATTAGAATTATATATTTATAGATTAATTTATTAATAAAGAAAAAAATATTATAAATTTTAGATCGGTTTATCTAGCTAGTCACGTGATATTTCACTTATATAATGAGATTATTCCTATTATATAAGTGAGATGTTTCATATCCTCTATAGTTTGACCTAATATATTAATACCCTATGAGATTTGAAATATATATAATTTGTCCCATATGCTTTGACATAATATACTAATACCTTCTAAAATTTGAAAACTATAATATTTATTCCCTAAAAGTTTGATATATTGCACTAATACGCATTGTAAATTTGATTTATTGTACTAAAATTTCTCTAAAGTTTGACATATTGAATTAGTATTCTTCTAAACAAAAGTATTTACTCCATTGTAAATTTAATTTACTGTTATTAATAAAAAATATTTTAAAATTTAACAAAAAAAATTATATAATTTAATAGAAATAAAATAAAAAAGACAAATAATATATTTTTTAATTTTTAGGAAGTACTAATATATTATGTTAAATCAAATGAAATAAATAGTAATATTTTATATTTATTTTTTTTTGTTCTTCAGGTAAAAATTGATAGAAATAAAAAATTAAAATTTAATAGAAACTTAAATATTAAAATATTAGGAGAAGTGAAGGTAAAAAATGAAAATTAAAAAAAATCGGGCTAAATTAAAAAAATATAAATTATTTTTTTTTTAATTTAGAGGGCTGTGGCCCACATGCCACCCCTATATCCTCAGGTGTATCTATTGACCTCTTAATGAGAAAAAAAAAAAATAAACCGTACTTTAATATATATAATTATTGGTATACTCCCTGAGTTGCTCATGCGAGAGGCCATGAAATTACCACCTCACGTACTAGAAGAGGATTGGCCACTTGGCCAGCTCCATTGAAGATTTGCTACACAAAATACCCCAGCCAAAGACTTCAAAATTCA
>CATIWF010161686.1:0-13682 GCA_949630135.1 Balakata baccata
TGGATATGATATGAAAAAGTGATGCATGACTTAAACATGTGGTTAGGTTATATGTTTTCTTATATGAAATGATTGATGATTGAATATGCAAATGTGATACAAATGCAATTGTTGAGTAATGATTGTTGCAAATGCATATGCATATGGACTTAAAAGGCGTTGTGATTAGCTAAATAGCATTGAAAAGCAAAAGAAAAGGCCTATGGCCCAAACAAATGTTCAAAAGCAAAAGAAAAGGCCTATGGTCTAACAAATGTGCAAATGTTACAAATGATCAAGCTAGCTAGCAAATGTTCACATGGAAACCAGGGACAATGTTTATTTAGCCTAGTCACAACAAAAAGAAAATGACACAAGCATAAGCAAATGAAATGTTTATATGATTTAATATGATTTATATTGATATGAGATTAATAAATAGAATGACATGTAAAATGTGTAGAAACGACGATTATTACTTTTAACTGTGATTGGCTTTGTACTTTAGAAAACTTTTGATAATTATTCTCATTGAGCTGCATCTCATCAAATTGCATTATTTTTAGGCAGAGTCGAGTGATTAGCTCAATTTGGAGGTACATATCATATAGAAGACATGGATCACAGGTCACCGGCCGAGCCTCACCAATTTCTCTCCTTGCATTGCACATATGTATAGGAATATGACATTTGTATTTTGGGTTGTGTAGTTGTATATGTATAAATTAGTAATTATGCAATGACGTGTAAATGTGTATTTGACCTTGACTTTTCTAACTGAAATAATTCAACATAGTATCTGAATTATTAACATATATGATATATGATTCAAAAAAAAAAAATTTATCCCTAATTATAAATAGGCCTATGAAATACATAATAATATGATATAAGTATAAGTGATAACCACATGTATAAGGTGTTACATGAAGTTTAGCATACGTGGAAAGGAGGAACAATCCATAACCACGAGAAAGTGATGACCAATCAGATGGAATTCAAACTTCTTGATGGCATACTTTACAGCTACGATTTCCTTGAATGTTGAGTGATAGTGAAGTTCACTTTCTTTAAAGTGTCCATTAGCATATCCACAGATTTCTTTCTTATCTTCAATTTGCTCAAAAAGAACTGCGCCCCAATGTTCATCAGACGCGTCAGTCTGCAAAATCCTTTTTCTAATGGAAGGAATCTGTAAGTGGGGAAGAGTCTAATTCACAGACTTCAGTGCTTGTACTGACTTGGTATGAACTATTGACCACGAAGGTGGATGCTTTTTCAAAAGCTGATAGAGAGGCTTAGTCAGCTTACTGTAGTGCACTATAAATTGTCGGATATAGTTTGCAATACCTGCTTAACCGTGATGTCACTATCAGGAAACTTTAAAAGTTCTTGGGCCAAGTGAGGCTGTGGCTTGTATTGGCTATTCTGAAACTGCATACCCAAAAAATCAATATTGGGCTGGGCCAATTGCATTTTAGATGGGCTAAGCATGACACCATGGGCCTTAGTGATTTCTATAAATTTCTGAATAGTCTCTTGATGAGAGGCTATATCTGGGCTGTACAGAAGTATATCATCAATGTAAATGAGGGCCGTATGGAGTAGAGGCTCGTAAATCCTGATCATAGCTTTCTGAAATAGTGATGGTGCCACTTTGATGCCAAATGGCATGACAGTCCATTCGTAGTGATGGTTGGGAATACAAAAGGCAGTCTTATACCGATCTTTAGGAACAATGCCTAATTGCCAAAAACCAGCTTTGAGGTCAAACTTTGAGAAGACTTTAGCTGAAGCCATGAAAGGAAACATTGAATCGATCCTTAGAAGAGGATACTTATCATCTTGAAGGAATTGGTTCAATGGCTTGTAGTCAATAACAAGGCGTTTCTTTCCACGGACTTGTTCTGTGCATTTATTGACATAAAAAGCTTGGCATGCCCAATTAGACTTTGTAAGTTGAATCAATCCTTCTTGAAGGAGTTGGGAGCATTCCTGAACAGCTAACTGCATTTCTTTTAGATTCATACCCGGATGGGTTGCTCGTGTTGGATTATCATTGACTCTGTCTTTGAAAGGAAGATTGATAAAGAATTCTGGACGAGTCCACAATGGGGAGGAGTGCTTTTGTAGGAATTCACTATGCAAGGAGGCACAACAGGAATCATGAAGGTCTTGTACCAAGGCAGGAGGTAAGGTCAAGGAGGGTTGAAGGGTAAACAAGGAAGGGGTAGTGGTAAAAGGTAAGATCTAATGGTTATAAGATAAACCAGTTGGAAGGATGGACAGTTTTCTGAGTTTGTAATAAAGATCAAATCCAAGGACTAAATCTTTGTTTGGAAGATTAGAGCTAAGGACATGAGTCCATGTGAACAAATCAGGGAAAAACTGTAACATGATAGGATTTCTGGTTTTCAATGTAGTGTGAAAAACTTTACCATTAGCGACTTGAAAAGATTGTGTATGTGGGTTCCAATATCTAACAGGTAAAACTGAAGGATTCATCATAGAGGTATGTGCTCCTGTATCTATCAATGCAATGATCTTTATGGGATCAGCATACTTGTGAGGATACACATAGATTGGAACCATAGGGACTGGATGTGTAGGTTGAGTTGAACAAATAGACAGTGGTGGTGTAAGGGTCAAGGTGGTAGAAGAAGCTTCAGGTAATGGTGGAAAAGGAATGATGGTGTGGATGGATGGTGGATATGGATCATGAAACATTAGATCATCATCATCAGATTCGGACTGGGAGTCGGAATCAGAAAATTCTACCGCAAAGAGTGTTCTATCATTAGCTTCATCATCGAGGGAAAAGAGAGATTCAATCTCTGCATCATCGAGATCAACAGGGGAAACCTTATTAATCTGTTGGATGATTTTGGCGGCTTTCTTTGGCTTATTGGGACACTGTTTGCATAGTGCCCTTTTTTGCCACAAATATAGCATCTGTCACCTTTCTGTTTTCTGTGCTTACGACGCTTGAAGAATTTGAACTTCTTTCTTTTGTGTTTCCGAGGATAGGAGGCATCCTTAGAAGGCCATTTGTGATATCTTTTAGACTTTTTAGTTCGACAAGAACACTTAGAATCTTTGCACTTAATCTGCAAGTCTGGTCTTTTACAGGTTGATTTCCAAAGAGCATCATTGTCATGAGACAAAAGATCTTTGACCACTTTGTGCTGGGAACAAATGTTATCAACTGAAAGGAGGACTCTCTGATAGATTTCTCCAATGCTCAAAGAATTCAAATCAATGCTTCGTTCTCGGAGGAGGAAGATGGCATCTTTGGCTCCATTCAAAAGATAAAACTTTTGAGTCATTCGTTGATAATGTTTATCGAGATCTTTTCTTAACAAAGAACAACATTTCATTTTGAAATCTTTTCTTAACAAAGAACAACATTTCATTTTGAAGAATTCATCTCGTTGCATATCATCAAATTCAACTGTGCTACCAACAAATTCTTGATGGAGTGTGGTAAGAATTTTAGCAATTGTCTAGGAATGGTAAAAGCGTACCATTCTTGCTTGAGGGAGACGAACAAACCAATCGCGAAGTGTGCCAGTAAAGCGAGAGGTAAACTCAAGAACAATAGCTGGAAATCTTGAATTAGGTCGTCGTTGCTGAAGTTCAATCCAAGCAAAGAACTCTTGGATTCTGTCTCTCCATTTATGAGGAGGAATATCATCAAAGGTGAACCAGGGGCCATTAGATGGCATGGGTAGAACATTTGTCTGTGCACCAGTTCCTGTACCAGGAGTGTTAGTTCCCATTTCTTCATCATCTGATGGTTCTTCTGTGGTATACTGTTGTCCACTAGTAGTACCACTTTGTGCTGAAGTAGGGTCAACCATAAATTGAGTTGGATGAAAGTATTTGGGATCAAAAGCATCATTTGGTAATTCTAGATCTGAATCGGAATTATCAGAACAGAAAAGGTAAGGAATATCTGGATATGGTTCGGGTATAGTAGGCATGGTGTTTAAGGCTTGGGATTCTAAGAAAGAAGTGATTTGGTTTTTCTTTGAAATGGGTTGGTCTTGTGAAGAGTATTGGACCATAAGAGCTGGAGGAGGGCCTGAGTTTTTAGGTGGTGCAGAGGTCGAACTAGGAGTAATCTGGACTGATAGGCTTACTGTCAGAGGAACAGTAGCTTTTGAAGTATTGGGCTTATCTAATATACTTCTAATGGAAGGACACATTAATTAGTAGAATATGATAAAATAGACGAAGTAAATCATATATTTTTTAAACTTCAAAGGGATACTATTATAATATTTCAAAACTTAGGGAGTAAATAGTAATTTTTCCTTGAATTAACTATATTTCAGCAGGTAAAATGCTTTTTTTTGTACCAAAATTTTTAGTGTATCAAATTGGTATCAAAATTTTGAAGTTGAGTTTCAGATCATGGTACCTAAAAATTTTTCGGTATCCACGTCAATAAATTCGAAGTCCACATCAGTAAGAATCAAGCAGAATAATGTTTAGAACCATGATCTGAAACCAACTCCAAAGTTTTGGTACCAATTTGATATACAAACAAAAGTTTTAGTTAAAAAAAATTTTTTTAACCCATACTTCGGCCATGGAAGTTTGAAATTTGCACTTTTTCTCAGCCTGTACATTACCCTTAGTGTCTACTATTAATAAGGACATCTTGTATTGTGTAGAATAGTAAAGGTCCTGCAATTGGTGGCTCTACCAAGGGTGAATTATAGCGATGATACTCCAACTATCTAACTCGTAGCAACTTAATATCTAAACTATTATTTGTAACAAAAAAAATCCCCCATTGAACACTAATTTGGTAACAGAAAATCCTTTAAACTTTAATTTTGTAAAATAAAAGTATATGTCATTTAAATTTGTTAATCTATTTAACAGAATCCTAATGTGCACTTTCCATATCAATAAAAAAATTCCATGTATAAATTCTACAAGTACAAAATGGATTCCATAAAAAATTTTCACCATTTAACAAAATGTTAGATTATATTTGGTTTGAAAGAAAATGAGAAAAAGTGTGGGAAAGTAATGAGAGGTAAAAAATTTTTGTGGAACCCATTTTGTACACGTGACATTTACACGTAAAACTTTTTTGCTGATGTGAAAATTCAACATTAGCATTACATTAAATAATTTAACAAATTTTGATGACGAGTTCTTTTATATTACAAAATTAAAGTTTAAGGAGTTTATGTTACAAATAATAGTTTAGGTATTGAGTTGTTATGAGTTAGATAATTGAAGTACTGTCAATGTAGTTTACCCCTCTAGCAATTATAAGAACACCAATATGCATGCTATCATATGTTAGCCAATGATGGTAGTATTGTTTGTTGACGATTTGGAGCTATTTCACCCACCAATGGCTGCAACATTAAAGCCCTAGTAAAATAACAAATATAGCAATAGTTCAAAATAGATGCGGCCCTTTTTTGAATTATGAGAGGACCATGAGACATAGTATATATCCATGCGAATATAGCTATAAGATAGGAATCCCAAATATAGATTAAAAACCCATAAAAAATAAAATAAACAACAAATTAGATAAATATAATATGTTCGCAAATATAGGCATATCCATGTAGATTTGCTTCATGGAAGGCAGTGTAGAGAGGCTCATCTTTAGCTACCAACATCAAACTCATTTTATTTAAAAAAAAAAATCTAATATCTAGTAAGTTGTGAAGTCTCAAATTTGAATCTTCAATCGGGTCTTTTATATATATCTGTTGCCTCAAATTTAAAACTTGAGTTAGACCTTATATATATAAACTTTTAGAGATTGGTGGAAAATTGTATCTTCCATTGATGAGCAAGAATACAAGCTCAAGGTATATATACAACTGCTACAACTAAGAAGAAACAAAAATAACCATCCAATAACCTTTCTGTCTAAATGAGCTACCTTATACTTAACAACACGACACTGTTTGGCTATTAACATTGCATCTATAGAAATGACATCGTGTAGGTATATAACTTAGCTCTTCTTATATATATATATATATATATCACCCCCCGAAGTTGGAGTTGGGTGTAACTGCAACAAGCCCAAATTAAAATAATGTTTGTCAAAGAGAGAAGAACTGGGTAAAATAAATTAATAGTACAAAAACTTTGGCATATGTATCAAATTGGTACCAAAACTTTTTTTTTTTATCAAACTGATACCAAAACTTTGGAGTTTATTTCAGATCATGGTACCAAGTTGATATGGAAGCCGGATTTGTTGACGTAGCTGCTAAATTTGCTGGTATGGCTGCTGAATTTGCTAATGTGGCAGATGGATTTGCTGATGTGGATGCCAAAAAAGTTTTAGTTACATGATTTGAAATTCAACTTCAAAGATTTGGTACCAATTTGATACAAATCAAAGTTTTGGTATCAATTTGATACAAGTACAAAAGTTTTGGTAACAAAAAAATATTTTATCTGAGGAGAACTCAATTCCTTGACAAAGATGTTTGCTACTTGAGAGCTGGATGAGATATGGCGTGGAAGAACAAATCCAGCTTTTTATTTCTCTCGACCCAAGTGGTAATCTATATCTAGATGTTTGGTCCTCTCATAGAAGACCAGATTTTTTGTAATGTGGATAGTCGATTGGTTGTCACACCAAAGTGTGATAGGAAGAGACATTGGAAGCTTGAATTCTTGAAGAAGATAACTTAGCCACTATAATTCATAAATAGTTCTAGTTATGCTATGATATTCTGCTTTAGCTAAAGATTGTGCCATTATGGTTTGCTTTTTTGTCTTCCAAGATAGCAATGAGGAGCCAAGAAACACACAATATCTTATGGTTGTCACTGATTTTCTAATGTCTCGGCAAACTGCTAGTTTGCAATATTGAAGGTCTCAATGCTGAGTAAGTTCTAACTGGAGTAGAAGAGACATTTGGATAGTTTACCTTTTAGATATCTCAGCATATGAAGTGTTGCTTGCCAATAGGAAGATCTTGGGCATTGGACAAATTGACTGAGTTGTTGCACATCAAAAGTCACATATGGTCTAGTCAATCATGCATATAGTAATAAGCCAATAAGCTTCCTATTCATTTGAGGGTTTGGCAACAAAGATCCCTTATCAAGTTAGAGAAGAGTCCCTTTACAAAAGGGAGTCGACACCTTTGCATCAGTGGCATCTTTCTCAATCAATTAATGGCTACCTTTGAGGTTCCTGTGAGTAAAATATCATCAACATAGACCACTAGAATTAGGACTCAACATTTGTATCTAAGATAAAAATACAGTAATCATGCATAGATTGCCTAAACCTATAGGACTGCAATTTAGCATTGAGCTCTACATTCCACTGTCTTGATGCTTGTTTGAGGCCATAAAAGGACCTCACAAATATAGATCTTCATCAACATTGCTATGGAGGAAAGCATTATTGATATCTAATTAGTGGGTAGGCTATTGCTTTGTTGCTGCCACTATTAAGATGAATCTAACAATTATGGGTTTAACCGTTAGGAAGAAAACATCTTGAAAATCCATACCTTCAATCTGGTTATTGCCTTTAGCTACTAACCTATCCTTATGTCTTTCTACACTTCTATCTTGTCTAAATTTTAGCTTATAGACCTATTTTGATCCTTTAGGTTTCTTATTTGGTGGCAAAGGTTGTTAATTGCCATGTATTATTCTTTTCCAATGCATATAGCTCCTCTCCCATAGCCTTGACCCATGTAGGGTGCTTAACTACCTCCTAATAGTTCTTAGGTTCCTAAACATTATAAAACATAGTTATGTAGAATTATAATAGCTTGGTTAACATCTGTTTCAAAGTCTTATGGCCATATGAGAGTCTTAATGGATCTAGTACTCCTTTTAAGGTGAGGAGAAGATCTAAATATAAATGGCACATTAGTTGGTAATGAAAGGCTAGGTGAGTGTCTAATTAGTGGTGGAAGTGGGATCAGTAGAAGTTTCATTTGGTCTAAGAAGAAGAGTGACTGAGAGAGGGAGAATAGGAGGTTAAAGAAGGATCTGGCTTAAAAGGATAGATGTCCTCATAGAAAAGCACATCCTTAGATGTGAAGATTATCTTTTGATCTATTTCATATAGTTTATAGCCCTTTTGCCCTAGATTATGCATTTAACAGACTTGGGAGCAATCTGCTTAAGTGTGGTAGATTGTTTTTAACAAGAGCTTGACAGTTAAAGGTTCTAAGTATGGTATAATCTGGTGGGGTAGAAAACAATATTTTGAAAGGGTTTTCTAATTGAGGAGCTGGGTAAGAGTCTATTTATAAGAAATGTGGCATTTAGGATTGAATCTTCTTAAAAGAGATTTAGCAACCCTCATTATAAGAACAAGGCCCTAGCTATTTGCTCTAAGTGTCTGTGCTTGCGCTTTACAACTCCATTTTGTTTGTGGGGTGCAAGTACAAGTTCTTTAATGTAGGGACAAAAAATGAGCAACTGTTGAAAATGAGCACACTAAGAAATCTATTGTTTGATATGAGGGTCTTAATATTGGGGGTTAAATTGGGTCTAAACCATATGGAAAAAGTTTGTAAAAGACTGTTTGGGCTCTAAATTGTATGAGAAATATCCATATGGCTATGCTAAAATCATCAATCAAAGTTAAAAAGTAATATGCACCAATTAATGATGCTTCTTGGTTTGGTCTCTAGGTATATGCATGCACTATATGAAAGATATTTTTGGTTTCAGTTTGGCTTATAAGGAAAGTTAATCTTATTTGTTTTGTTTGAAGACAAACAACACAAGATTTACAATCTATAATATCAGCTTTATTAAGAGAATCTAAATGTGACAAAACATTGTATGATGGGTGCCCCATTCTATTGTGCCAAAGAAAAACATCAATATCTGAGGTCTTATTTACATGTTGTCATATTATGAATAGGTAAACATTTTTTACTATAAGGTAGTGTAAGACAAAGAATCAAGGATATAGAGGTTGCCCATAACTCTTCCAGTTGCTATAATTTGGTCATTCCTTTGGTCCTATAGAAAACAATAGTCATAAGTAAATAAGAACTGTTGGATTTTGAGGATGTATCTCATACATTAAATATAGCAGAAATTAAAAAAAATAAAAACCCAAGCTAAAGGATGCAACTTGTTTGATCAAGATTAATTAACAGGAATAATAGATTTGAAGATTTTACCTTTTGTGTTCTTGAGTTTTTCCACCTTATCTTCATGTCAGATTGTAGCAAAACCACAACTACTAAACCCATGGTAATCTACACGAAGATTGAAGAAGAAAACCTCTAAGAGAATGACCTTAAATGATTATTTTGTGCTAGCAAAAATAATTATTCTTTGAGAAAAATGTAGAGAAAATTAACAATTCATTTTCTTGGAGGCTATAGTTTTTTTTCTAGTGAAAAAAACCAATTTATAAGTATTTCCTAAATACTCTAAGGTTGCCCAAATAGAGCAAAATTGCCAAAATAGGGTTAAGGGGCTAAATGGCAATTTTACCTTCAAAATGGTCAAATTGGCCAATTTTATGTGTATCAACGTGCATTTGCATGCTAATGCCCGCAGCAGCCCCTTCACGGGCCCACAAGGGTCTATGACCCCTGAACAATTTTTCTCTCTAGAATTTTTTCATAATCCAATCACGATTCAACCCTAAATAATTTTTTCATAATTTTGGATCATATCTAAGACCATTTTATTCCTCCTTCACACTCCCGATTATATTGGCCACTTAACTTAACAATTAGTTTGAGCAAGTCATGAGCGGTATCTAGCAACACATCATGACCCCAAATTGATCAGAAAGTTAGTGGTTTGACTATGAATCTTTCCATAGATAATATCCGTGCAATTCGTTCTTTCACCATCCTATACCCAACTTGGTTCAAAGATGGACTATATGTCAGTTTCCGCTAGACTGACTACATCACACCTAACCCAAGTGATGTTAGATCTTGTCACTAGGACTCATTACTCAATCAAACATGTCACCGAATATCATCTTCATGACATTTCTATTCTGGTTAAATGTCACAGCTAGACATTTCTAACTCCCTCTATCAGGAGCGGTGAATGCTCTGTTGGCTACCCAATTACCTTTAAATACCTTAAGTTGTACCCAATCACTACCCTATGAGCGACCTCCATGAGACAATAAGAAATAGAGTCAAAGCATATAATCAATATCCAAGATATCCTTGAGTACCTCGAGTCTAAGGATACTTGCACCATTGCTATGATGAGACTATCATTGACATTTGAATAGATAATCTATATGATTGTCTTATAGCAAGTCATCCAATGTACTTGACTACTCCTAGTAAGCATCCACATATTAACTTTGAATATCTCATGCTTATAGCTTATGAGATCTACTACTTAATCAAATCAAGAAGTATAACATGTGTTAATATATCCAGATCAATAATGTATAATCTTGTTGATCCTATGATTAGAGATAATTTAGAAACTAACATAATTATATACTGTTATACACAAACATGACATGTAGGCCCACTATATAAAATACAAATTCCTAGAACCTTGTTAGTAGAAAAGCAAGTTTTAGTCATGGTACTTGCATACTCATGTAGCTATGCAAAGTTCATATTGCAATCACTAGCAACTTGCTTTCTTTTCAAGATTTTTGACACTTCTTTTCACCAATTCTGCTATGTCTAATTGATTATGAGTCATGTACCCTTCTGTCATTTCCTTCCCCTATCTACAAGATTAACCTGAAACCTTCCCTACTATTCTTTCTATCTCTTTTGCTTTAACTCATGATACCAATTTGGTATACCATTCGACTTAAAACAAGTGTCTCTAAAATGACCTTGTTTCTTGCAGTTTTCACAATACTTGTCCCCATTCTTTCTAAGATTTTTCTTCTTATTCACCCCTTTTCTATAGTTCTGAACTGACCTAGCTAACAGAACATCACCTTCTACATTTTCTTCTTGATTCATATAAGCTTTTCTTTGCCTCTCTACTCTTAGCACCATAGTGTGCTTTACTGACAAATGGCAAAGGACCTTTCGTTAATATTTGAATTTTTTGAAGCCATCATTAAGTCCTATAAGAAATTGCATTAAACAATTCAAAGAAATTGAATGTTCAATCATCCTACTTGTGCCATAGTCACATTTTCCACAAGTGCAGTATAAGATCGGACTCAAACAGTTCCAACTTGTCCCATAATTTCTTCAATTTTATATAGTAAGAGTCACAGTCATATTACCTTGTTTCACTATAGCTATATCCCTCTAAAGTTGATAGGTTTGGGGTCCATTGCATTCTTCAAAGTGCTCTTCAATTTCTCTCCACAAATCTAGAGAAGAACTAAAGATAAATGACTCTTTAGTCATAACATTGAATGCACATGATGTCACCATAGAATTGGCCCTAATCCATTGTTCATGCTCTTTTGATCCCTCTTTTGGTGTTTCTCTGCTCAATTCAATAGATGACAACTTATTCTTCGCCTTCAAGGCTATTTTCATGGATGGACTCCATATAAGAAAGTTGTCATCCAGTAGATTGGTCACCAAAACCATGCATGAATTATCCGAAGCTTGCAACTAAGGAAATATGCTATTGTTGCAAGATCTAACTTTTTTAGATCGTCAATCACACTACTCCTTGATTCACACATAGTAGTAGATGCCTAAAGATTGAAGCAAGGTAAAGTAAAAGAAATTGCAAACCTCAAAGCAATCAAGAATTAGGCGATGAGATTCATAACATCCATTGATGGAAGAATTGTATCTTCAATTGATGAGCAAGAATACAAGCTCAAGATATATATACAACTGTTACAACTAAGAGGAAACAAAAATAATCGTCTAACAGCCTTTCTCACCTAAATGAGCTACCTTCTACTTAACAAAGCAGCACTGTGTGGCTATTAACACTGCATCTATAGAAACAGCATTGTGCAGGTATATAACTTAGCTACTCTACTTCTCTTCTTCTACTTCTATTCTGCTAAACTACAGACTACTTGTACTCTACTATGTACAAACTTATCAAATTCAATGTCTACATTAGGTAATCGGTTCAACCAATCTCTTTGCAGTTAAATTCAAATGATTTTCACATTTAAATTGACCCATTCACATTTCATCATATTTTGGAACGAATTTGAATCTTTTTTTTTGTATGAGTTTGGATCAAGTAGATGAGGTCTACTTGTACCTAATTATAATAAATTTTTTGTATTCAATATTTTTAAATTCTATACTAAAAAATTATAATTATTTATTTAATGAAAGTAATTCATCACGCACAACTACAAACAAATTAATTTTATTAGAATTTGGATATGCAATAACGGAATTTTCACAACATGAAAGTATAACAAATATTTAACAATTTTATAACAGAAATGTTATGAAGTTAATATTATCCTGGTTGTTACAAATTTGAGATTGAGATAGCCTAGCAATTAAATTCTGTTTAGAAGTGAAATTACAGGCCAAAATCATAGGATGAGAGAATTAATTCCGATAGTTTCTTTAAGATTTTGAGAAACAAAATTCGTTGAAGAAAACTAAAAATTGAAAGAGGATGAAGACTAGCCAGTAGCCAAATACATCTCTTTAGAACATTTTCTATATATAGTTTGAAAAATCTGAAATTGAGTATGTAAAATAAGGCTGTCATATCATGGAAATATTACTTTGTCAGTTATAACTAATCACTCTTTAAGAACTAATATAAAAAATTGAGTTAAAAAAAAAGAAAGAAAGAAAGAAGTTCTAAAAATATCGGTAGAAAAACTACTAAAGTAAAACTGTGTCCGGGTTAATAATATAAATAGCACTAATTCTTCTCAAAATATTGGAAATTGGTGTAAAACTCTTTAATTATTACAAATTTATATTAATTATTTAGAAAATATTATAATTTAGTATTAAAGCCTAATTTCTATAAAAATAATGATGTGACAACCGAAAAATATGCCATATCAATGTACTATATCATAAGAAATTGTATTTTTTTTTATTGATTTGTGAAATCATACTAATATAACTAACATACTATAAAATATTTTTGTTCAATATAAATTATAAAAAATAAAAAGATAAAATATTATAGCTCCATAAGATTTGATTGAATATAATAGTTATTTTCTCCATTTTAAAAATATATTATGAAATTTCTTAAGCTATTAATTAAAAAAATTATTTATTATTCTTAAATGAAATATTTTGTTTGTTAACTAAAATCTTACTCTAAATAATCAAAATTAACTTCCAAGTACATTTTTTTCTATTTTATTGGTTTTTGTTTTCTTAATTACGATTTTCAAAATCTAAATTAGGGTTTGCAAAAAACGAAGAAGTGAAGAAAAAGAGAGATAAAGTGTCTTTTAAAAGTAAAATATCTTTTTCAATTTGTGTTTTTTTTACTTTGTCATGAATTAAGAGTAAATTTAATTCTTTGTTCGTTACGTAAAGATAAATAAAAGAACTAGATTATATATTAAACTAAATTTGAAAATTTTTTTAATATATTTTTAAAGTAAAAAGATTAACTAATATATTCAATCAAATTATATAGATTATGATATTTTATCCAAAATAAAAATCAAAGCAAACAATTTCTTCATATTGAAGAATGAAGACTTCCAAGAATCTCCCACAACTAATTACGGTGTTAGTTAGATTTTCAAAAATCATGCTAAAAAAGTTCATAAATAATGAAAATAATAGTGTA
>CATIWF010161704.1:0-34066 GCA_949630135.1 Balakata baccata
ATGTATAGGAACATGACATTTGTAATTTGGGTTGTCTAACTGCATATGTATAAATTAGTAAATATGTAATAGTGTGTATATGTGATGCTTAGCTGTCAAATGTTGCAAAGTGATAGTGTTATATGATTCAAAAAAAAAAAATCCCCCATTATAAACAGGAGTATGTTCCATTATATGCAATATACGACAATATGATATAAGTATAAGTGATATCCATAGGTATAAGGTGTTACACCTTTGAACTCCATAACACATGTTCTGAGCATATCCTCTAATGTTTGTATAGTTCTCTCTGATTGACCATCAGTCTATAGATGAAATGCAGTGCTGAAGTTCAATTTTGTTCCTAATGCATTTTGTAAACTCACCCAAAAACGTGAAGTAAATCGTGGATCTCTATCAGACACAATGGATAATGGAATGCCATGTAATTTGACTACCTCTTTGACATATAATTTTGCTAAACTCTCCAATGTACATCCCCATCTGATAGGTAGAAAATGTGCCGACTTGGTTTATCTGTCAATAATTACCCATATAGCATCATTCTTCCGTGGAGTTCTCGGCAATCCATAAATAAAGTCCATTGTTATTTTCTCCCATTTCCATTCTAGCATTGCTAATGGATGTAATTTACATGCTGGAGCTTGATGTTCCACTTTAATTTGCTGGCATGTTAGGCATTTAGAAACATATTCTGCTATATCTTTCTTCATCCTTGGCCACCAATAATGAGGTCTTAAATTGTGACACATCTTCGTCATCCCAGGGTGCATTGCATGCAGTGCATTTGTGCCTCTTCTAGTATTTCTTGGTGCAGATTTTCAATGTCTAGAACACATAGGCGTGACTTTAACATCAATGTATCATTCTGCAAATGGAAGTCTTTGTTTTTTCCCTGCTTTGTCATTACAATTTTCTCATGCAATTGAGGATCTCTGCCTTGTGCTTCTTTGATTCTGCCTATTAGTATAGGTCTAACTTGAAGGATTGCAATCAGTGACCCACTATCATGCATTTTCAATTCAACATTCATAGATCGAAGCTAAATCAAATATGGAAGAGAAGTTGCGTGCAAGTGAGCCATACTGCTACTAGACTTCCTGCTTAATGTATCTGCCACAACATTTGCCTTTCCTAGATGGTATTCAATGGTGCAGTCATAATCTTTTAATAGTTCTAACCATCGCCTCTATTTCATGTTTAATTCTTTTTGTGTCAGCACATATCTCAAACTCTTGTGATCTGTGGAGATTTGGAAGGTCTCGCCATACAAATGATGTCTCCAAATTTTCAATGCAAATACAACTGCAGCCAACTCTAAACATGCACTGGATATGACATTTCATGTTGTCTCAGCTGTTTGGATGCATAAGCTATCACCTTACCATGCTGCATCAATCCTAAGCCTTGGTGTGAAGCATCACTATATACTGTAAATCCTCCTGTGTCTGTTGGAATAGCTAACACTGGTGCAGAAGTTAGCCTGTGTTTTAGTTCCTCAAAACTGCATTGACACTTTGGAGTCCATTTGAATGGCACATTCTTTCTTAGCAATTTAGTCAAAGGGTTAGCAATTAATGAAAATCCATTAACAAATCTGCGATAATGCCCGGCTAAACCCAGAAAACTACGTACCTTTACAACATTCTTCGGAGCTTCCCAATTTATTATGGCCTTTATTTTCTTTGGATCTAGCTCTATGCCTCTGCCTAATACCACATGTCCAAGGAATACCATATGATCTAACCAGAATTCACATTTACTCAATTTAGCATATAATTCTTTCTCCCTCAGAGTTTGCAACACAATCCTCAAATGTTGTTCATGTTCCTCCTTATCTTTTGAATACACCAGTATGTCATCAATAAATACTATGACAAATTTATCCAGATATGATTGAAAGACTTTATTCATTAGTGCCATAAATGCAGCTGGAGCATTAGTCAACCCAAATGTCATGACTAAGAATTCATAGTGTCCATAACTGGTTTGAAAAGCAGTCTTTGGAAAATCTACCCCTGCTACCCCTAGCTGATAATACCCTGACTTCAAGTCAATTTTGGAAAATACTTGGGCTCCTTGTAACTGGTCAAACAAATCATCTATTCTAGGCAGTGGATATTTGTTCTTAATTGCCATTTTATTCAGCTGTATGTAGTCGATGCACAATCTCATGGTACCGTCTTTCTTTTTAACAAAAAGCACTAGTGCTCCTCATAATGAAACACTAGGTCTGATATATCCCTTGTCAAGTAGTTCCTGCAATTGGGTCTTTAATTCTTTCAACTCAACTGGAGCCATTCTGTAGGGTGGTATTGATATTGGTGCTGCCACTGGTACTAAATCAATAGTTAATTCTAGGGTTTTGTATAATAGCAGTGTGACCTTCATGTGTTCATTAGCTTATAACTTTTTCTATACTAGTCCATTTGTATGATTCTTATTTGTAATTAAAGCTAACATGTAGGGCTACAACATATCTAAATTTCATAACAATTGGACCACTGTGGAATATTTTATGCAATTTATAAACATGTTCTGTTCTTTACCCTATTTTTGACCTTAGGCAGTTTTGGGACACCAACTTTGCTTCTTCATATCTTGCAATGTCTAAGTCATATTTTAATGAACTTTGTATACACATAGATATGTCAAAATGGAACATTTTTCATGTTGACAACTTTCATCCATTCTGCTTTTAAGGTCCTTATATGGTAGGGTAATTGTGACTGGTCAGAAATAGGGCTGGCATCCGGATCAGTATGAATTTTGAAGGCCATAACTCACAATGTACACAACATATTGAGGTGAAATTGTGCCAAACTTTAGTTAAGACATGTATCTATAACTTTCATGTTTTGACCATTTACATAATATGTATATAAGGAGCTCAAAATTGGCAAACAACTGACTGGACCTGTACAGGACACTAAGCAAGCAGCTCAATTATGGAACATACATGACTCTCTTGCTCATAACTCAACATACGCCCATAATCTAGTCCTGAAATTTTGTACACAACTATATAACACATATATCTACAACTTCTATGTTTTGAGTTTCGTCAATTACCGACTATATCATATAGAAACAGAATCAAAGTAGTAGATGATTATGCTAGGTTCCTCAATGGAACCAGTTCCAGTCCAATGCCAATATCTTTCCACAGACACCAAATCATGCAAAACCATTCCTTAAACCTAAGAGATAAAGCTACAAGTTTGGTGTTTCTCAAAAATTAGTTTCTAACATAAAGAAATGGGACTCTAATGTTTTGCCATGAAAATAGAATTCAAGCACTTTACCCATGGAAATCATGTAGATTACACCTCTTAAATCATGATCCAACAACATTCAAATCATGATTATCAATAAAGGAAGTGATAAATAACTCACCTGTAACCAGTTATGGTTGAGCTTTGAGAAGTAATTGGGAAGAAAAATGGAGAGGAACAGAAGAAAGGCTTATGGTTGAAAAAAGGCCAAGACAACCTTTATTCCCAAAGTTGCCGACTCAAAGTTTTTCCTTTTTTTTAACTTTTCTGATTTTTTTAAATAATTTTAAATAATAAATAAATAATTAAGTTAATTATTATTATTATTATTATTATTATTATTATTATTATTATCTCTACATATTTACATGTACCTAGTACAAAAAATACTATCTAGTCAAATTGTCTACTTTAATTAATTTTACTATGCCAAATTTCATTTATTTCAAATTTAATCATTTATTCAATTAATTTTCAATACCTTGTCTTTCTCATATAATTTATAACTTGACATATACAACTTGCTCTTATTGCAATAAACCAACCCATGACAAGTCTACCTCATGAACACGTTCACGCCAAAATCCATATGTATGCATGTGTTTCATGTGAATGACATTTATAAAATGAACATGTTCAAATGAAATGCATATGATAATGCATGTATAGACGGTCGAGGATGTTAAAATTCTCCCCTCTTAAAAATTTCATCCTCGTAATTTGATACCTGGAAATAAGTGTGGGTACTGCCTTTTCATATTCTCTTATGTTTCCCATGTTACCTCTTCTTGTGAATGGTTCCTCCATAATACTTTGACTAAGGGTATTTCTCTGTTTCTCAGCTGTTTTGTCTTGTATCCGATGACTTCTACTGGTTCTTCTACATAACTCATGTCATTTGCAATGTTGATGGCTTGATCTTTAAGTACATGTGTCGGGTCTGATCTGTATCTTCTTAACATACTGACATGAAACACATTTTGAATTTGAGCTATCTCTAGTGGTAAAGCCAACCTGTATGCCAATGGACCAACCTTTTCAAGAATTTCATAAGGCCCTATGTTTCTTAAACTCAATTTACCCTTCTTGCTAAATTGGATTACTCCTTTACACGGTGACACTCGAAGAAATACCTTTTCACCTACCTTATATTCCATTTCTCTTCTGTGTTGATCAACATAGCCCTTTTGTCTGTCTTGTGCTGCCTTAAGTTTGCTTTTGACTATCCCAATCTTATCTACTATATCTTGTACCATTTCTGGTCCTTCAATTGCTCGTGCACCTTCTTCATCCCAAATAATTGGGCTTCTACACTTTCTGCTATATAATGCTTCATATGGTGCCATCTGGATACTGCTGTGGTATTGGTTATTGTATGCAACTTTATTAGTGCCACATATTCATTCCAAGATCCTTTGAACTCCATAACACATGCTTTGAGCTCCAATGTCTGTATAGTTCTCTCTGATTGACCATCAGTTTGTGGATGAAATGCAGTGCTGAAGTTCAATTTTATTCCCAATGCATTTTGTAAACTCACCCAAAACCTTGAAGTAAATCGTGGATCTCTATCAGATACAATGGATAATGGAATGCCATGTAATCTGATTATTTCTTTGACATATAACTTTGCTAAATTCTCCCGTGTACATCCCCATCTGATGGGTAAAAAATGTGCTGACTTGGTTAATCTGTCAATAATTACCCATATAACATCATTCTTCCGTGGAATTCTCGGTAATCCATAAACAAAGTCTATTGTTATTTTCTCCCATTTCCATTCTGGCACTGCTAATGGATGTAGTTTATCAGCTGGAGCCTGATGTTCAACTTTAATTTGTTGACATGTTAGGCACTTAGAAACATATTCTGCTATATCTTTCTTCATTCTTGGCCACCAATAATGAGGTCTTAAACTATGATACATCTTCGTTATCCCAGGGTGCATTGCATACGGTGCATTATGTGTCTCTTCCAGTATGTCTGTCACACGAAACACATGCATACGTAGAGATTTTGGCGTGAACGTATTCACGAAATAAACTTGACACGGGTCAGTTTATCGCAATAGGATCAAGTCGTACGTGTCTAAATTTGTCATTTTTTTATAATTTGATACCAAATTTTTTAATTGTTATAAATTAGAACTAAATTTTTTTTTTTTTTTTTTGGTAATAGTTGTAATTTGATATCAATTTTTAATTTTGGATATTGATTTTCAATTTCGGGCACTCTATTATCACGTCCTATTTATTCCCTCTTCAATCCTAGCAACATCACTGTTTATTCAATTTTCATCTGTGTGTCTATTGCGTAGAATATGGGAAAAACGGCCGTCAAGTACTTTCTGGTACGCTCTCCCTCTGAGTGCACATAGAAAGATATATAAAAGTTGCAACTTTATAATTAGTCTTATGAATAAGTTTCGAGTCTTGATCAGGTGGACGCGTTCACTGAATCAGCCTTCAAGGGCAATCCAGGAGCGGTGTGTTTATTGGAGGAAGATAAAGATGAAAAATGGATGCAAGCTGTAGCTACCGAGTTCAACATCCCCACTACCGGCTTCTTGACTCCGGCCACCGAGTCCTCCGTTGTTTCTTCAAATCCCAGATTCCGTCTTAGGTGGTTCACTCCGGTTTCCGAGGTAAACTAATTTCCCAATTTCCTTTCTTTCTATGAATAGTATTAAGATCAATTCCAATTGCAATCCCATTTTGCAGGTCAAGCTTTGTGGCCATGTTACCTTAGCAGCTTCACATGCGCTCTTCACTAATGGTTTAGTGAATTCCAACGTAATTGAATTCGAGACTTTGTCAGGGATTCTTACAGCGAAGAAGGTTCCTGATGTTTTTGAAAATGATGAAGAAAAAGATTCCTTTTGTATTGAATTGAATTTCCCAGTTGTCCCAATAGAAGAATTCAACTCTGTGAATGTTGCATTAGTTTCTAGAGCCCTGAACGGAGCTACCATAATTGATGTCAAGAAGACTACTTCTGCGGATGACCTGTTTGTAATATTTCCTCCCTTTTTCTTTCTCTCTTTTAATCTATCTGAGCTTGTTCCAGCTCGGTTATTCTGTTTTTAGGTTGTGCTGCCATCTGGTAAAGAAGTTGCGGAACTACAGCCGCGATTTGATGAAGTTCTAAAATGCCCAGGAAGGGGAATAATTGTTTCAGGAAATGCTCCTCCGGAATCTAGATTTGATTTTTATAGCCGATTCTTTTGCCCAAAATTTGGAGTCAATGAGGTAAAAAATGTTGGCTTTGGTCTCATCTATTTTGTTTTGAATTATAATGCTTTCCTAACCATCTAGGAGAATTTTCCTTTATTTGCCTATGAATTAGAGGAAAATCCTGATAAATCATCAAGCTTGTCTAAAGAGGCTTTAATCCTGTAAATTCGATGAGTCATTTTCTGCAGCCTCTTAACCCTTATGCATACCACTTGATCATCACAAATGTTGCTAAATATTAGGCTACCAACACTAGCGACGATCACTTTTTCAAGTGACTGTCCAACATTCATTATCTGATTGCTCTTAGGCGCTCTTAGACTATTGTTTCGACTCAATACCAACTATTCGATAAAGGCAAACCTTGGACTGTAATAAATTTGGAAACTCTCAGATCAATGTTGTGTTCTTCAGGATCCTGTTTGCGGGAGTGCACATTGTGCTTTGGCACCTTACTGGAGCACAAAGCTGAAGGGGAAGCTTGATTTCATGGCATATGCAGTACTCTCCCTATTCTCTAACAAACACAGACCAGATAATTTTTGCTAATTATGTATTATTGACACTGCTTATTTTGATTAGGCATCACCCAGAAGTGGAAAATTGAACATTCATTTCGATGAGCAAACTAATAGAGTGCTGCTGCGGGGGAAAGCTGTCAATGTTATGGAAGGATTTCTTCTAGTTTAGATTTGGAGTTAAAGTCCATCATACATGTATAACTTAGTTGAAATAAATAGTATATCCTCTGTTTTTAAATAGTCCCATTTTAAGTTTTTATTTTTATTTTAAAATTAGTTAGTTGCCTTCGCTTTATGTCAAATTATAAAAATCAAAATGTATAAATAAATTAATATATGACAGATAATTAAATATTTTTCTCCTTTTTTTTTTTTTACTTAATATCTAAATTTACCATTAAAATTAATTTCTATATTCTAAGGAATTTTTTTGCGTGTAATATTCGGAGTGAATGTATTGAAGATAAAATAATACTTGGTGCTGAAATGCAATAATTTTGGTGTAAATTTTGTTATTATTTTACTACAATTTAACGTATTTATAATATAATATTATAGTATAAAATTCGAACTTAAAAGAATGAACATAAAAGAATACTAGTAAAATATGTCAAATCTTACGGTTAATAGTAATTTATGGAAAAATTCTAAACCACATCTATATAAAATCGAGAGATTAACAACATGTTGCAGATTCTGTCTTAATTCCAACAGCTATTATGTGTTGAATCTGAAGAGCAGGGAGGAGAAATTTACCTGAATTGCATCAATCACAACCGGAGTAATTAATAGACCATTGATTATATGAAGTAGGAAGTTGTGTTGAAGTTAGAGCAGGTTGTCCCTTTGAGCAGAAGTGAGGAACTAAATCCAAATCTCTTCGTTTCCAAGTCAAACTGCAGTAAATTCTCCTCCATCAGATGTCCACCTATCACCATCGACGTCCTCACATTCACCCCACCGTCCACAAACCCCAAGCACCACACATCCACACCCTCCCTTTCAATCCTCACCATCGAGTTTGATCCAAATATTCTCCAGAACACATCATCATTCTCCATCACCAGGTCAACGGTGGGTACGCCCGGTCCCACTCGGGTAGTAATAACATCACTCGCTTGATAGCACACATCATATGGCTTGACCACACTCGTTACACTGAGGTTCAATCCAGCTGATTCATTCACAAATGCCTCTATCAACTCCTTGTAGATAGAGCTCTCCAAAATAGTATAAGAAGTGTCGGTGCTGAGCTTAGTTCCGCCGTACCCATTCTCATCGATGTCTAGCTGTGAGGTGTTCAATTGAATCGCTTTTCCGTTGACTTTGATTGAGGTCAAATTGATGTAATACTCATCGGATGGTTGCTGATTGTAGGATACTACGGTGCTCCCCACCGGATTCAGTACAAGCCCAGTGTAGACCAGTGACTTGGAGAGATCAAAGTAGGGCTCGCTCGTTCCGAAGAAAGCGACACCGGGTTTTACGGAGGAGCTAGGCAGACAAAGCGCAAAAGAGCGTGGAGAAGAGAGTGAGCTGCTAATCTGCGATGGAAGAGAATGGTTGGAGCGGCCGAGAGCGGCGAGTCCGGTGACCTGATCTGCAAGGCCGGTGAGAAGGAAAGTTTTCGAACAAGAGAAAATGAAGTCGGGTATGAGATGGAGTTGAACCGAGGAGGAGCCGGGCAATGCGAGGGAATCGAGAAATGCGGAGGCGAGAGTGGCCTGGCGAGTGATGGGATTCTCGGGGTAGATAGAGCAAGTGTTGTTGGAGCAAGCAAAAGAGTAGAAAGAAGAGCAGAGAGGAGAGAAGCAGGGGATGGGTTGAGAAGTGGTGGAATTGAAGCCTTTGTTGCAGTCGAGCCAGGTGAAGGAAGCACCGAGGTCGAGGTGTAATTGGGTAGGTTGGAGAGGAGTTTTTAAATAAACCGTGATGGTGTAGAGGAGGCTAACAGGATCTTTTTGTATGGGTGCTAACAATGCTGTTTGAGCAAGAGCCGGACACAGAGTAATGTAGAAAGACAAGAAGAAGAAGAAGAAGAAGAAGAAGAAGAAGTTGGGATACATTGGGTCTCTCTTCTCCTCTGCACTTTTCCCTTTTCAAGTGTATATGGAGAAGAAGGTGAAAGGGAAATTTGATTTTGGAATAGTAGAGAAGTCTCCTCAATGTCTTGTAAGCGACAAGGGGTAGAGTGCTCTCATATTGGTCCCACCAAAACCAGTCTCATTATGAAATATGAATAATGCTCGAGGGGGTGTAATCCAGTGGTAGTATGGCGGGTGGGCGTTGTGATCCTTTTTGAATTTGAAAAGACATACGGCACATGCAGGGAAAGAAAGGAGGGCTGTAATTCGGATCTGGCTTCGAAAACAAGTTGGTTCGAGATGGTTTGTTAATTTTAATGAACCGATCTCCAGCTGAAATTTGAGTTCAAAATTTTTTTTTGAGCTTAATATTATTTAATTCATTAGCTGGAAAACGTTTTCGTTTAAGAATTTACAAATATATTCATGACCTAGCTCACACTCGCTAACATATTAATTTATATTATATTTTGTTATTAAATTCGAGCTCGAACTTTTATCATTATTAGTTAATAAGCTGAATTCAAATTTTTATCATTATTAGTTAACAAGTCAAATTTAATTAAATTCGTTAAATATAATAAATAAATTATTTATGAACCGAGCTCGAACTTATATATTAAAGTTCAAATCGAATTCGAACCAATAACAGACTTAAACGAATCAAATCTAAATCCATCATTATTCAATTCGGTTCAATTCGATTACAACCTTAAAAAAAAAATGTAAGAGGGGATGCTGCGTACTAGGTAAACAAACAATCTGTATTCAAGTCCTAAACTGATCCAACACATTTAATTGTTTTTCTTGATATAAATATACAATTTGCATATAATATATTACTATGAAATTAGATTAATCTAATAGATTAAATCTATATATTTTTTTTATCAACTTTACTGTTAATTAAACAAAATGTATTTGAATAAATTAGTAATTTAAAGATTAGATTAGTTTAAAAGTAATAATTAAGTGAATCAATGTATAAATTTTCAATTTAAAAATTTAATTACACCAAGTTATGAAATTTAGAGAAAAAAATATACTGATTTTTACTTAATGATTATGCGAATCAATTGTAAAAATTTTTATTGAAGGGCTATCACCTTTGAATATGAATCTAAATAAATCTTTTAGCCAAAAAAATCTTGCTAATGAAATATTACGTGTTAATAATGCTAATGTTGGGCTATGGATCTATAATAATAATAATAATAATAATAATAATAATAATAATAATCAAATCTAATGTTGTATTTTAAAAATAATAGAATTGTGGTTATTTATATTGTGACATATAACTAAAGAACAAACTAATTGATAAATTTAGATATAAAAAAAAATTTTAATTATTAGTTATATAATTGGATAGTCGAATTAAACAAAAGAGCAAAATAAAGAAAGTTTTAAAACTTATATATTTTAGGTGAGAAATAAAAACAATGTCATTAAGCAAAAAATGATGATATAATAGGAAAAAAAATATACTAGATTATTTATGGATGCTAACGAGAGTAACTTATTTTTTAGAAGATTATAATATAACTTTTTTTTTAAAAAAAATCTACTTTATAAAATATAAATTATTAGTCAAAATAACTTAAAATTCTAATCAAACTATATTATAAATCTATATTATAATGTAGGTTGGTAATACTAAACAGTACTTACACGTTCTGTAGCATTTATAATTTGTAATGAAACATTAACAAAAAGAAATGATCATTTTGTTGAACATTGTCGGTAAACTAATTCAACTTATTAATAATTGATTGATATTCGTATAAATTAATTATAACTATTTTTTTTAACCTAAAAGAGCAAAAAATATTTATTTAAAGAAACGCGGACATTTCTACGTCGTCGTTTAAGAAGCTCGTATTATCAGAAACCGTTTGGCAGCCCAGACCAGAGGTCCAGAGCCCTAACATCTGTCATTTGACACTGGGCAGACTTCGGAGGTCCGTCCTTCTCTCCCGCTTCCTTGATTGGCTTTCAGTTTTACTGTGTTTCTTCAAACCCTAGATTTCATCTTCCTTGTTCACAATGAAGCTTGTCAGGTCTGTTCTTCGTTCTTGTTTGTCTTTTTAAATCCATTAGTTTTTTTTTTTTTTTTTTTATGATGAACCGATTGTATCATCCCACGTTCCAGGTTTTTGATGAAGTTGAACAACGAAACCGTGTCAATTGAGCTCAAGAATGGAACTATTGTTCACGGCACCATTACAGGTTTCTTTCTCTGCAACACCATTTGATCTCCTGTTGTTTTTTTTTTTTCGGTCTAGGGTTTAACAAAAACCCTAGTGAGTATTTCTGGTGGCTTAAGACCTTAAAGTATAGTATTAACTGTTATTAGTAAGTATTTGCAGTAATCTATTCATGCTTAGCATCAATCTAATTTGATCTTCGTTTAAATCTAACTTGCATTTCGGTGTATATATTCATCGGTGTTGCTTTGTTGAAGTTCAATTTTTTTATAGATACGCTAATTAAACCATAATGAGTGTGGCTAGAGACAATGATTGTAATTTGAGTATTGAATTTTACTTCGATGCATCATAATAATCTTATTATCATTCTATTCTTTATGAAATCGAAATTGAATATCACTAATAGTTGGATTTGCTGCTTTCGAAAGTTAAATAATATATCGTTACTATGGACAAATAGGCACCATGTCTCAAAAACCTGAAACTTCACCAGTCCTGAGTAATTCTTATATGAATAAAAAAATTTATTTTGTTGATGGACCTGGAAAATACTCATTTGTAATATGTTTTATCAGTTTGCTAAGGTTGTTGAGCTAAATATAGTTCCCTCAATAATTTCCATAGTGAAGTTTTGATCATCTATTTGTACGTGGTTCTTCAATATACAAGGCTAAGGTGGCATAAGATAAAGTTTTCTCCAAGAAGTGACTTTCAGAGAAAAGTTTTTTGAAATTTTCAACCATTATGGACCAGACAAACTGTGGAGTGGTGTGTTTAAGATTCTGATTGATTGTTGACCATATAGACTCTTTTGACAGTTACAAATTGTGGATATGTTATATCTTATGATTGGGCATGCAGAATATTGTTTTGTATGATGCATTTGGCATCAAGAAATACTTCCATTCTCGTAATAGCTAAAATCTGTAGCTCTGTTTGCATAGCATGATGCATATGCAGTCATTATAAATATGTAGATGTTTATGAAGCTGCTATTTTTGGGGCTGCTTCATTGAGTATAAGCATAATATTTTGCATATTCCTTAAACATAATGTTTTATGCAGTTATTTTTCCAATCACGGTTTATCAGTCTCCAATGTAGTATTTGGGAGTTGAGAATAGAGTTTTTTTATTGTCCCTTCCACCCTTTTTGACTTCCTGTGCATTTTCCCCTTGTTTTCCTCCTGGCTAAGATTATTATTATCACATTTCTCATAAACAGTTACTCTTACTTCCCCCATTGGGTGAGATCATTGTCCCACCCTTTTGGCTTCCTGTGCCTTTTCCCCTTGTTTTCCTCCTGGCTAAGACTATTATTATCACATTTCTCATAAACATTGATCCTTATTTCCCCCATTGGGTGAGATCATTGTCAACTGCTATAGATTACTTGACAGTTGTTTCCCTCTATAGTCATGTGGAAATACTCTTGCTCTCTGCTTTTCATTCATCAGATTGAAAGGCATAAAAGGCTACCACCAGTTACTGTACCAGAACTAACAGCGGTTATAGATTAATTTTCTCCAACAGGAAAGAGAGCAGTTGATTCAATAAGATCTGATTTATTTATCCCACGTTATATTCTTCTTCTTCTTTTTTTTTTCAAAGTGTATAACTAACAAATAAACCTTCTACTGTTGGATTTTAATTACAAGAAATGTCATGCCTTTGATTTTGATTGATCTTTTTCTTAGTGACCCCTTTAAGGCCATTGTTCTGTCATTCAACTTTGATCAATAAACTTTTGACAAAAAAAAAATGCCCGCACACATACACTTTGATCGACAATCTTATATAACTGTCTGTGGATGTTTTTGTGGGTGAGTTGAGCATAAGCAGCGTTCATGTAAAGACTTTTGGTTTGTAAAATAGTATGTTAGAGTCTCCTATATTGTCATTCTTCAGTCCTCCTGAAGTAATGTACCTCTATGGGTTGATGAAAAACCCACGTAGGCGAGTTTCCTGCTACTCAACCATATGATAATCACAGGCTCATCACTAGTATGCTCAATTGGTGCAAGCCTTTTGCACTATCACCAGATTTACATTTTTCTCTTCAATGTGAGCCTTACTATTAGCAAGTAAACCAAAAGCATACCACCATTGTGGACTTTTTCCCCTATTAACCTTCCTTGTATATTTTCAGTCAGTACATAGAAATCTTGTGTTGCTTTGACAGATGTTACTTTATATTTCCCCATTTGATATGAGATCTCTTAAGTTGAAACAGTTATTTGGGCATGATGATATTTCCTGCTACTGAAAATCTGAATAAATTTCTCTGCTGGATATATGCCCCAGAATTAAGAAACATTTATTTCTGACTGGTTGATTTTTTGATTATAGGTGTGGATATTAGTATGAATACTCATCTGAAGACTGTGAAACTAACACTGAAGGGGAAAAATCCAGTAACTTTGGATCATCTTAGCGTGAGGGGTAACAATATTCGCTATTATATTCTTCCTGATAGCTTGAATCTTGAGACTTTGCTCGTTGAAGAGACACCAAGGGTCAAACCTAAGAAGCCAACTGCAGGTATGGTTTTCATCTTTTCAGCTTCATACAACATTATTCTCGGAGCAATTAGCCATGCCCTAATATATTTTGGAATATTAATAATATTAATGCTTTTAAAATTCAGGAAAGCCTTTGGGACGTGGTCGGGGCCGTGGACGCGGTCGTGGACGCGGTAGAGGCCGCTAATTGCACTGCACTCACTCTAATTTTTTGTGGTATGTGATTATGTAAACACCAATGTTGTAAGGAGAATTTGTCAGTAAAGTTAGGGACGTGAAGAGAATGTTATTGGTACTGTAGCACTCTGATTGCTTTAGAGGGAACTTGCGGATTCTGAGATTTTTCTCCTTGATTGAATTTCTTCAAGTGCAAGTGAAAATCGAGTTCATTATATATTATTGCACAATGTCTCTAGTCACCAGTTATGCTGCAATGGTTCTTATTGACAATATGTGATTGTTGTATCAATACATTCCCATCAATATTGTGTGATGCAGTCCTCCAAAAGCAGCTCCAGAGTTGGTGTCTGAATTTTTTCTGCACCTCTAAATCTCATGCTGTAATGTTGTAACAGAAAATCTCGGACTGGAAGAGATCCGTTCACTTCCCGGATTACCTGAATATATGTCTTTTACGGGTGGCGGTGGTGCACCACCTCTTTCAGATGGCTCAAAGACTGGTTTCCCGGGCCTGCCTGGCGGTTTCAGACCTCAAAAATTCAATGGGCCACCAAAACCTGGCAGTCAGCACCGTGGCTGGAGGGAACCGAGGGCTCCGTTGCGTTGATGATCAACACTTGCGATTTGATTGAACGACCTTTTATCGAATACCTCAATGATCAAATTGGAAAACCAGTTTGGGGTGTGGGTCCACTGTTGCCGGAGCAATATTGGAAATCCGCCGGCTCGATCGTTCACAATCACCAAGTCCGAACAAATCAACGGTCCACCAATATTATAATGCTCAATTGATTATCAAATATTTGAAAGTTGGATTCAAGATTTGTGATGATTTTCTCAAGAGACTAGCGAGGATGATATAATCAATGGAATACAGATTATTGGGAGATGAAGATGTCAAAGAAACATATCATTTTTGAGAGTTAAAGTCATTTGTTGGGATCAGGTTGGACATTATTATTATTATTGTTAAGTCTTAATTGGGGTTATTGCATTTATGTAGCGGGCAATACTCATTCCTAGCTGCAGGTGCCACCAAACCAATTTGTCTTTAAAAAAAAAAATTATTTATCTCAATTTATTTCAATTTATATTAAAATATTTATATATATAAATACAACATAAATATTTTATACAAATTTAACAAGAGTTGGAATCAAATAGTTGGAATAAGTAATATTTCCCTTTATTAAAAATAGTGGGAAAGAATGTCATTTTCCACCAATAAGCTCCTCATGATGCCAAGCTCAAGTAACCCAATTGCACCTCAACTCAACAATTGGAAATTGTGGTAAATTTGTTACTTGCCCAATTACTAATTAGTTTAGGTGTTAAGTAGATTTTCTTTATTTAAACATTCTTTTCCTTTGTTTAGGTTTCCCCAACCTTGTCAACCATTAATTTTGTACACAGCAAATCTAGCTCATTCTGTTGATAGATAGGCAGATAATTATCCAATCCAAGTCCCTTCCTTCATTCAGTGCCCTTTCCACTTTCACCTCTTGACTTATTCTTTTTATTTGTTTTTGCTCATTTTGTCTATTTAATTTATAATTTTAATTAAAAACGTAATTAAAGAGCGTGCGAATTTGAGATACGAAATGGAAACTTATTGTCTTAAAATTTATTACTTTGATTGTACCCAAAAAAAAAAAATTATTATTTTGAGACATCCACGAGGACCACGACATAGTTTCGCAGACATAGTATAATGACGTGGCAGGATTTAATACATTGAAATTCCCTAAAACCAGGGTGACGGAGAGTCTCCCAGCAAGAAAAAAAAAACGGTGCTATGGTTCAACTTGAAGAAACGCGATGATTGACAAGAATACCCACTCAAAAGAACTTCAGACAGAGACTCATAACCCGATCATCATATTTTTCTTAAGCCCAAAAAGGAAAAAAATCCCGGATTTTGCTATCTGAATCTCTCTCTCATTTCCTCGTATATTATCTTTGTGGGCTATTTTTCTCAATTTTGGTCTCTTCGTTTTCGTTCCACCTGGGGTTATGATTATTAGTATTCAAGGTGCGTGGAGTGTCTCTCTATACCATTAACGGTAGTGTGTTTTTATTTTCTGAGGTATTGCTTTTTTGCAGATAAAGATTATTCTTTTCTTATATCTATGTGAATTTGATGATATGCATTGGGTGAATGTGAAATTAGGAGTTTTATTCTTGGAACTTGTAGAATTTGATCATTTGGAACTATCTTTTGATAACTGAGTTATGGAGCTTGGCCATAAGATGCTATATTTTGTGAATTCTAATTTGTAATGGGCTGTGGCTCGTTTCTTCCATGCATTAAGTGAAAGTTCTATTATTTATTAGTGGTGATTTTTTTTTTTTTTTGCGGTGTTGCTTTGGTTGTAGAAAATATGATGTAATTAGTTTTGGCAACAGATTTAGGTGATACTTCAGAGCACATGGTTGTGGCCATGTGATTATGCAGTTTTTTCAAAACCAAAATCACTTTAGAATTGTAACTTTTATACTAGTGGTTTTCTATTAATTTTTCATGGACATGTATATTTCATTTGCAAGCATTTTTAACTTTCTACTTTCGGTGGGGGATGGGTTTCGCAGATTGTGTCTGCTTGTTGACGTTCACAATGAATTAGACATAGACTTGTTTAAACCCGTGCAAGGCTGCAACACCTATTTGGGGAACTTGTTGAGGCGTTTGTTTCACGGCATGAGAAGTAAAATGTGTATATAAATGACATGAAATACTTTCAAAAATTTGAGAAAGATGAAGCCATATCCTTTTATGGCCATGACTAGACTCTGGAATTCGGCATTTTCAATCCTTGGTACGTATGGTTGTAGCCTCCCAGTTGTATTGTGTTGTTAGAAATTGCTAGAATCTTTTGGCAGTTAATATGATGGGATCCTTGGTAGATATTTAGGTCCTAAATTCAAACTGACAAAGACCAAGGATCCTTTACTTAAATTCTATCTTACTGCCTTTTCAGATCTTTGTATTTTCTCAATTTTCATTTATAGTTTTCTTTCTCTTGCCAATGCAGAGCCATCAATTTGAATTAATGGCTTTGAAATTCATGTGCTGTTCTTTCAATAGTCTAAGAACAGCTAAGCAAAATGGCACTGTATTCTTAAATAGATATATTTATGATATTTGTTTTCACATGAAAAAGGTTTTGGAGAGCCTTATGCTGAACTATTTTATTGACCTCATGATTCTAGCTGCTACTCTTAGTAGGATTTATTACCTGTTGTTGGGGTGGGGAATCAATTTGATGGGCAGGTCTGTTTTGCATTTCTCGTGTGTTTAGTTCTGCAAATAATCAAGTTAAAGCTTAGAATTTGTAAAATAGTGAGTTTAGTGACATGTTATACAATTCAAATATTTCATTTTAATATTTTTATATCTAATTTTCTTTCATTATTCAGTGAAATACTGTTGAATGGTTATCTATATATGCGCACACTAAATTTGACCATGTAATGATCAGGGGCGAATGGCTATGTCGGTTGCACCCGTTGAAAGTATGGCATTATTAAGTAGTGATATCTTCTATGACATATTGAAGCGTCTTGATGGCCCATCATTGGCAAGTGCAGCATGTGCCTGTGCTGCATTCTGCTCTATCTCAAAAGAAGAGAAGTTATGGGAAAATGTTGGTTCTTCTATGTGGCCTTCAACAAATAGGGAAGATGTCAAAAGTTTAATAACATCAATTGGTGGATTCAGAAAGTTCTATGCAGACTGTTTCCCACTTATTGTTATCAACGAAGTTACCATGTATCACTGGAATGAGCATCTCGAGTATCCTGAAGAATGGACTGAGGCTGAATACTATGGTGACTTGGATGAATTTGAGAGTATTGCTCCATCAGATTTTGTTTCTATTGTTGATATCAGGTACAAAGGTAAAACAATCTGTTCAAAAGTCCTATGGGGCATTCCTAATGCCAATGGATTCAATGGTTGGTTTTACAACTGCCCATTCCGGATTGATCTTCTTACATATGCAGCCAGGGATGATGACAGTGAAGGTGAAGTATTCCTTACGGTTTCTGATGGTTTACCATCAATTTTATCCATAGAGAAAGAAAGAAAAGATGGAAAGCTCTGGAGGGAGCTTCGTGATGGACTTTGGCTTAGTTGGATTGTTGTAAACAAAAAGATGAAGCAAGCTGCTAATCTTGCTAGCTGGAGCCCTCTTGGTGGGCAAAGGCATTGGCCAACAGACAAGGATTTTGTAATACGTTTTGGATCTGTTCTTTCTGCAAAAGACGTTCTTCCATGTCAAGTAGTAGAATGCATCCTCGTCATGAAGTTTAGAGTAATTCACACGCAAGAAGAAGGTGATCAGACAACTCTTAAATTAACAGAGCTGAGCATGCAGTTAGAAGACATGGAAGGTGCTCATGTTAATGGAAAAAACAGTTTGCTTATTCTCAAGGAAGCATTAAGCTGCCACAGGAGCAAAAATTACAGTGAAGTTCTTGAGTCTTGTCACTTGTACTCGAAAGTTCAAAGCGAGTTAAAAGAGGAGAAGATGAGAAATGAAAACAGGATTGATAGACTGTGTATCATAAGTGGTATAGCTGCTTTCATCACATTCTGGTACTATATTTTGTGAAATGGAGATGACACTTACATTTAACAATGTTAGTTGAAAATGTTCCAAGTGCCTACCTTTCTGATGTAAAGTTCAATTTTGACATAGCTAATATAAGTTACTGAACTTTTTCATCAAGATACTTCAGAACAAAATTATCACTTTGTCAATGAATTAACAAAGCCAGTTGTGGACACTGCATTAGTCATCATTGAATAAATGCAGTAAACCAACTTCTGTGGAATGTTCACTGCTGGGGAGAAAGTTGCAGCTGTAAATTTTTGTTTTTATACAGGGATCTTGTGAATACTTTTTGGAACCAAGTGTTGGCTCTATCCAGATGTTTCTTCATGAGAAGTGAGTGGATATCTTTTGCAGTGGCTTGATAGGATTTTATGATAAAACCTGATTTGGTTTTCTCATATTGCCTTGATATAAACATTTAATATGAGTGTGCCTCTCTTCTTCACTTGCCAACATTCCATTTTCTCAGGCGAAGTGTATGGAGGGTTTGATATCTGTTAGAAAAAAAAAAAAAAAGAAGAAGGAAGAGTCAAATCTGTTGACATGCATTGAATTCGCTTGGAGCAGTGGGGATGAATTCAGTAAATTGCATCTTATGACTTTTTTCAGTTTAGCAAAATCCTAGATTGCCCTTCTTTTTTTCTTCCCTTGGAGTACGACTTGTCTTCTTTTGGATCCCAATATTTTTTCTCTTAACTTAATTATGCAAGTGAATAATCAATTAAGAAGTGATTTAATTGATATTATTGTTGAAATTCTTGGTTGAAAATTTAAACTTCTACTCATAATGTATTGAACAATTTTCGTCCCTTAAACTAACTTTTGGGAAGAGTTAGATCTAAGACCTATTGACATATTGAATTTTACATGATATTATAGCCAAACAATGTTGGGGCATCTATAGTTGTTCTGTGAGGAGTACAGTTTGTTATTTGGGTGTGAGAGAGTGTAAGAATCCTACATCGGTTGGTTGAAAATCTAAACCTCTATTTATAATGGTTTGAACAATATATTAAAAATATGTTTAACACTTATTGTACAAATTCTTTATAAGAATAAAGTGACATTTTTTATTATATTGATATTCATTGCTTTATGAATTGATTAAATGTTAAATCAAATAATAAAATTCATGATATAAACATATTATGAAGGAAATCATTATGAGATTATAATATTGAGATTCATATTATGTGCAATTATGTTTATATTTAAATTATTTATAATCATAGGATTAATAAGACAAGATATTGTTCATCTGAATAAATTGGCACATGTTATACTTCTTGATTGGATCAAGCAGTAGATCTTAAAAGCTGAAGACATAATATGTTTATAGTTAATGTGTCGATACTTGCTAAAGTAGTCAAGTACATTGGATGACATGTTATAATATTATCATATGGATCATCTATTGTATGTCAATGATAGTCTAATCATAACAATGATGCAAATACTTTTAGATTTGAGGTACTCAAAGTTATCTAGAATATTAATTTCATACTTTGGCTTCATTCCTTTTTGCCTCGCTCGTAGGATGGTAATTGGATACAACTTGAGATATTTGAAGGTAGTTGAGTAGTTAACAAAGGATCAACACTCATAATAATAAAAAAAAAGTGTATACTTATGGTCTCTTGTTGAGATCATTATTTAGAAATCTCTGGTCAGAATATAAATATCATGAAGATAGTTTTTAGTGATATATCTGTGAGAGTAATGAGTCTTAATAACAAGATCTAACATCACTTGGACTAGATATGACATGATCAGTCTAATGAAAGCTGACACAGAATTCATGCTCTGAAACGAGTGGAGTGTAATAAGGTGAAGGGACATATTGCACAGATATTTGTCTATAAAAATATTTATAGTTATATCATTGACTTTTTTGTCAATTATGAATCATGATGTGTTGCTAGATACTGCTAATGATCTGCTCGAGATTAAGTGTCTGAATGAATAACATAATCAGGAACTTAATGGGTCACATGTATTGAAGGTGTAAAAAAGTAATTAAAATAGATTTTTTTATCGAATCCAAAATCAAGAGAGAAAAACCGGGTCCAAGCAAAGTTGCAAGAGCAAATGAAAAGATTAGTGAGTGCAATTTGTTTTGCAATCGCGAAATGGTATTTAACGTGAATGGTTTCGCAAGTGAAAATATCTTGCTCGCACTTAAGAAAACTTAATGGACAAGAATTGCAAAAAATTGTACCTCCCAATCGGAAAAATAGTTTCATGATAGGAACCACTCAATGGAAGGCATTTTGCGAGCACAAATGATGATTCACGATCGCAAAACAAGTCAGCTTTGAGAAACCTAATTGGATTAGAACTCTCAAACGTGGGATACCGTCAACTCCAGTTAAGACCTAATTACCTAGGCTATAAATAGTCTCTTCTAATACTACTTTTGTGGTTGCTAAGACAAAATTGATTGAGAATCAATTCCACTAATTCTCTCAAAGATTAAACAATTTGCTAGCACAAAATTGTTTGATCATCCCATTCCTTTAATAGTTTTCTTACTTCTCTTTTCACATGGATACTATCAAAAGTATCCAAATGAATTATTATGAGTTGCTATAACTTAATAAAGCGAGAATCGAATGAACAAAACTCGGTTTCAAAAGATAATGATCTTCAAACTCTTTATGCATAGTTAACTGGTTAAGATTACATAGGATAGTCCATTGTCATTGGTATTAAAAATTTTACTTCCACTATCCTTTCTACATGTTAATCCCAACATAATCAAGCTAGATTTTGAAAATAATTAGGTCTAAGGCTCATTGATCTATTGGATTTTATAATTCTCACTCGTAAGAATTATAAAAGGTCTTGAGTTTCAGCCTCCTAGCTATCATCTACTAATATTAGTAGAGTTTAGCACCTTATAGTATGTGCAAGAGACTAAGTATCTCTATTGTAGTCTATAACCTACTGAATCTACTAATAATATATATATATATATATATATATATATATATATATAGGGAATAAGATCCTATAGATGCCGGTTTCATGGGAATTTTTTAATTATTTAGTTAATACTCTTTGTACTAATATTTACTTAAAATAAATGACTTAATAATTATTACAAAAATACTGGGGTAAGCCTAAGTTATAAAAAAAAATTTGCTAAGTTGGCATAAAACCAGCATCTATGAGACTTTGTGTGCAAAATTTTTAGGTAGATTTTACTTTTATATTATTTATAGACTAATATGTAAATATATTGTATTCATATCGATTAATAAAAATAAATTAATTAAATATATATCAATAAATAATTAAATTAGTGTATAGAAAGTTTACTTACAAATTTATCCTCACCATATTCAAATTAAGCATGAGAACAGTGGCATGTTGGTGTTAAAGAAAAAAAAAAACAGTGGCATGCAAAAGGAATTGAAAGTGTGAAAAGGAGCAATTCACTTCCTGATGGATTCAGAACATATCAGTGGATTTGACTCTTTCTTCTATAATTTTTTTTGTATATAATTTTGTCTTTTTGATAGAAATGCATTAAATCTGCCTATTGGAAAAACAGATTTTATACTTAACATATTCGCTTAGCAAAGGAATAAATTCTTTCCAATAAAAATCTGTCAATAATATTAAGCGCACGTGACTCATTGACATAAAAGGACTTAAGTCTTTGTAAATAGTTTTATATTCGAAATTCCGTAAAATAAAAAAAATCTAAAAAAATTTTTTGATAAAAAAAAATCTGTAAATAATTATTGGAAATTATTATCCTATGCATTATTTTCTATATTGATAATTAACCAAAAAAAGATAAAAATAATCATAATAAAAAAGTATATCTGCTTAAGGCTATTTATGGAAAGATATTTATTTATTGTTATTTGTTTACCCTTATATGTTGGAATTTGGAAGAACGTACATTTTAGCGTCCCAAGGAACGCTGTTGGAATATTAGGGTGTTTAGAACTAAGTTTGAGAAAACATTTTTAAAAAAAAATTTTGTATTTTTAAATTTTTTTAATTTTAAAAACTGATTTTAGATATAGACAGATAAATAAATATTTTTTAAAAAAATATATTTAAAAAAATAATTTATAAAAAAATTAATCAATGAAATTATAAAAATTTAAAATATATTTTTAGAATATTTAACAATAATTTTAAACAATTTTTTCGCTCAAGAGGGAGAAAAACTTCAGAAAACATTCCAAACACTTTATATACTATTATCCAGTAGTATTTTATTCATTAAATAAAGATTTAGAATAAGATCGTAATATTTGAAATTTAATTATCATCTGATATTGAATTTAATTTCTAAATATAAAGGGTGATTAAATTACTTTTAATAGTAAGTTTATGTGTCACTTTTTTATAATTTCATATGCGAAGATTAATTTATATGCGCCGCTACAGTAGTGGAGCCCATATCCTATGTTAAGTGGTGTAAAATTTTTTTAAAAGGTGCAAAAATTTATATACTCAATTTTTAATATTATTCCGTAAAAGTAAAATTTAAAAAAAATAATATATATTTTTATATTATTATATATTTTTAAAAAAAATATAATAATTTATTTTTAAGTGAATACAACACTATCACTATATGTATAATTATAATGATTAATATAAGGAATACATTGATATAATCCAATCCACAATTTGAATATGCGAAGGGGAAAAAAAATACCATTTTAAACTGATACAATTGAAGAAGATTTTAAAATTTCTAAATAATTGCTCGTACAGAATAAGATGCAGTAAATCATTTCTAAAAAAATTTTACATTTTGAATTTAAATTTAAAATTATATCAATTCATTTATAATTCTCTTATATTATATATAAGAAGAGTGTTATCAATATTTTTTTATATAATTTTTAAATTATATTTTTTTATTTATAAAATATTAATATTTTTTATAATAAAAATTGGTTATTTATAGAAAAAAAATACATATGTCAGCACTCTTTTATATATATATATATATATATATGTGTGTGTGTGTGTGTGTGTGTGTGTGGGCGGGGGGTGGGTGGGAAGTGTTCCGAGACAGAAGTTTGTCGGGGTTTTGACTATTAATCAGCTACGATCACATGCAGACTGAATAACACGTCCACACTCCCACTATCCTTTATTATATATTCTACTAATTCAAAAAGATGCTCATTGCTCATTTCCTTTTCTTCTATTCTTCTTCCTAAGCCTAACCAGTACTTGTGGTGGGCTTCTTCTTCTTCTTCTATTTGATAATAAAGTTAATTTTTTGCTTTCTTTATTTGCTTGATTTTAACTATCGCCTTACCCACCGTTTACTGGTTTTTGTTCTACTATAATATCTTCTGTCAATGCTAATTAGCTAAACCTCAAAAGGGTATATTGTATGCCTTACTATATTTCTCTGCAAGTCTGAACCTTTTGCTTGTTTATCACCCAGGCTCTTGATCTATCTCTCTTTTTGAACAAAACGTTTTAAATGTTGTAATAATTTTAGTTTTCTTCTTTAACTTGACAAAAAAAAAAAAGGATGCAAATCCATGATGCAGAAACCGGTTTTTGCCATTAATGCTTTCTCTCTCTTTGCTAGGTGACGCCCCACGTTCCCCACTAATCCATTGTATCTATTAAGGCCCACCATTTTTAAAGAACTCCCTTTGTTTTATACCATCTTTGAAGCACAAATACGATATCTTTGAATCTTTGTTCTTTCAAAACAAAATGACCAAGAATGACAACAACAGCAACAATAGCACGGCTGCGCAAGGGCGACCGGATCAATGACCTACTTGGATTTGTTCAAGAGATTCAAGCGCTTGAATCCTCTTGAGCCTATCCTTGGCTTCTTTTTGGTTGCTCTGCTATTCATTGGCTGCTTCTTCTATTTGGATTACCGGGCTTTCACTGCTGGGATGCGCTACCATGGGTTCACTCGGCTGGGATTGGTTACTCCATCATCATCAGTAGAATCGGGTTCTGTCAATGCACGGCCGGGATTTCTTGTTAAGGGTGGTGATGGGTGTGATGTTTTTTATGGGAACTGGATTTGGGATGATAGCTATCCATTGTACCAGAGTAAAAATTGTGCCTTTATAGATGGTGGGTTTAGGTGTTTAGAGAATGGAAGGCCTGATAGTTTCTACACCAAGTGGCGTTGGCAACCAAATCATTGTGACTTGCCCAGGTGCCTTTTCATCCTTAACGCCTCTAAAATCAAGAAAATATAAGCGTCATTTCCAATAGTATGTATGTAGTTTGGTACAGATGACAAGCTGATGAATTATATGGTTGTACTTTTAGTTTGAGTTAAATGCAATTCTCCCTTTAATTTCTCCCAGTTTCAATGGAGTATTAGTTGATTTATTTTATATGAAGAAGTTTTACAGCCTGTTAATTAGCTTCTAACATTTGCTTCCTTTGTTGCGGGTGCTGTTTTTGTTTTGCTATTGATATGGAGTCTCTGGGTCAGTTTTTCTTCAGTTCATGCTTTACCATCTCGATTGTTCATGTTTCTCTTCTGTTTGATATGCTGCATCCGGAATATTAGGCTTAATTGTCATAAATGAATTTCGAACTTCAGAAGTACTGGTTTCGTTGTAAAGGAAGGTAAATTCACCAGTCAGTTGGAAACGCTCCTTTCAATTAGGGAATTTAAATTTGCCTTGGTTCTCTGCTTTGAACTTTTGATTGGATTATATTCTTTTATCCGCCTGCTTGTCTTTGTAACTTTCTATTTGATCTTCTCCTCCTTGAGAATAGTTTCGATGCTAAAGTGATGTTAGAAAAGCCAAGCAACCGGCGGCTTGTATTTGTTGGTGATTCAGTTGGAAGGAACCAATGGGAGTCACTTCTCTGTATGCTTGCTACTGCTGTTCCTGACAATTCTTCAATCTATGAGGTTAATGGGAGCCCTATCACAAAGCATAAAGGTTTTCTGGCGTTCATGTTCAAGGACTACAATTGCACTGTTGAACATCCCCCATCCAAAGCTCCAGCAAAGGTGAAGATGACTATAAGGGTGGATAGATTAGATTGGACTTCCTCAATGTGGAGAAATGCAGATTTGTTGGTTTTTAACTCTGGTCATTGGTGGAATTTCGAGAAGACCATGAGAGGGTAAATATAACCTATCCAAATATAAGTTTTCCTAGAGGCAGTTCATAATATTTGTTGTGGGCATGTAAGCATGTACCAATCTCAAATTCTTGTGCTATTGTTTTTGGGGAAGACCTCATCAGTGCAAGTAATTTTCTACAATTTCAACTGCAGCTGATCTGATCTGATCTTATGCATAGATACTTGTTTGATTTTTTTCCCTCCTTTTAAAATCCCACTCTCATGAATTAATTGTATGACAATATCTTGTGAATGCATGATTTGACTGAAAGTATTACGGACGGATGAGTATAATGTTCTTAGCATATGCATCTGCTTGGTATAGGAATTTGTTGCCTTTATATGGCCAAAGTTATTGCCAATTTGTGGTTGGATGAGGGAAAGATGCAACGGGAACATTTATTCCTTGTTCAGATTAGAAACTAAGGTGCTTATTTCCTAGATTCCCCTTTTTATTAGGAAAAATCGTGAATGACCTATCTTGTCTACTTCCTTAGAGCATTGCATGCTTTTATTGTTCATTGAGATACTAACTTTAGAGACTAGATCAGATTCCCCAAGGTCATACCTCAAGGAAAGAAATCCCAACGCAAAAATTTATTATCTTTAAATGTTTCTTTTTCACTTGGTTAAGGAATTACCAGCCATGTTGCATCTCTTCCCCACCCAATATTGTCACATTCTCTTTTTTGCAATCCATCTTGTTGCCCCATTGCATTGTCTTCAATCACCAGCTCTGCCATGTGCTTTTGGGTACATCCTCTCCACTAATTCTTGCATTCCCAACAGAAAATGCAAAAGAACCCAATATTACCTATATAATTTGACCTGATTGCTTGAAGATCGATCCTAAAATACACTTGCAACTTCGTAGGCATAAAGTGAGAATGCTTTATCATGGTAGGTGAAACTAACATTAAGTCTATTGATAACTCATTTATCATTACTCCCCAGTTTTAGAAAAGGAATATTAGTACTCTGCTGTTCCTGCTTTCTGCTTAACTTGTTCATTTTACTCATCCCCTTTATTTTCCTTTTTAAGATCTCAATAAAAGTTTTTAAGGACGATATAGAAATTTGAAGTGTTTAACGAAGTTACATATTTCACTCGTGTGCATACTACATATTGTATGAATGTTGTGAAGAAAACTGCGATTGGTTCATCCTGTTATGATTATAAGAACAATCTTTGATGCTAGGCTTTGTGTTACTGGTTAGGGGTTGTTACTTCCAAGAGGAGGAGGAGATAAAGATGGAGATGAGTGTTGAAACTGCATACCGAAGATCACTTGAAACTATGATTGATTGGATACATAGCAAAATCAATACGAGCAAGACTCGAGTCTTCTTTCGAACCTATGTTCCTGTTCATTTCAGGTTTCTCATTATCAAATTGATTAATTTCACCGCAATCATAGTATAGCTTGCGCAACAATAACTTTTTTAATTTTTTTCCCATAAAAATCGTTAAACGTAATTTTTTTCTCATAAAAATAACTTTTAACAATTTCATCACTAAATTGTCAATGTGAACAATGATGTGGCACTACAATTCTTTGAATTTACTGATGTGATATCTATTTGGATGATGACGTAGCATTACATGTCAGTATTCTGATACCTCATAATCAATAATTATTTTTGCCCAAGTTATCAAATGTTCAAAGAAAAAATTTCAGTGTCTACGACTCTGAATGCCAATGTAGTAAAAAAAATAACTTTTTTAATTTTTTTTCCCATAAAAATCACTAATCATTTTTTTCTCATAAAAATCGCTTTCAGCAATTTTATCACCAAATTGTTGATATGAACAACAACGTAGCACTATAATTTTTTGAATTTGCTGATGCGACATCTATGTAAATGATGACGTAACATTACATGTCAGCATTCTGGTACCACATCATCAATAATTCGGTGAGAAATTGCCGTAAGTAATTTTTATGGAAAAAAAATTAAAAAAATTATTTTTATCCAAGTTATCAAAAGTATAATGAACATAAATGAAATTAACTCATTATCATATATATTTTTTTACTACATTGGCATTGAGAGTTGTAGACACTGAAATTTCTTCAGCACTTCAATTTGTTCTTATTTTTTGGAGAAATGACACAATTATGTTCTAGAAATAATTCAAGATCTATTCATAATTAACATATTTCTAAATTTTTTTAACTGCCATGTTTTTCCTGAATGCTGATACTATTGCTAATTGCCTTGGACTCTTTCAATCAGGTATGAATGCTTCAAAATTCTAGGAGTTTTGAAGTCACAATTACCTTAAAGTGATTAATCTGGTTCCAAGTACTGCAAATTAATTGGCGCTGGATGTAACAGAGGAGGTGATTGGAAGACTGGTGGTAGCTGTCACTTGGAAAAGCTTCCAGACTTGGTCTTGTTGCAGAATCCTTTCAGATTATCGTTTCAAAATATTGTCTGATGTGTCATCAGAGCATTCAAATGAATCACATATGACGAGTTTATATTTATTGAACGCGACGAGCATGGCAGCTCAGAGGAACGACGGCCATGTCTACATCGTCAAGACTGCAGCCATTGGTGCTTGCCTGGTGTCCCTGATTCCTGGAATGAGCTTCTTTATGCATTTTTTCTCGAGGGAGAATATTTTCGTGCACAAGACAGAACAGAATCTTCTCAAGTTCCATTGTGATTGGTACAGACATCTATCTGATTTTTCCATCATGATCAAAGGGACAGGGATTTATAGAGAAAAAGGCACAGGTTCCATGCACCAACAAGCAAAATCATCATTTGCAAGCTGGTCTGTCCGGACAAATTTATTTCGCCATGACAAAGCCAGTAAATATTCAAGTTATGCTATTGCTGGAAGGATTATTCAGCTTGGTGAGCAGAAATTATAAATCAACGAGAGAACATGGACAGTTGATTCATAATACAGTGTTGGCAGGCAGGTCTATGAAGCAAAATTGATAGTAAAGAGGAGATGATGACGAGCATGTTTATTCTTATACATTTTTAAAAAAAAAAAAGGTGAAATAGAAAGAAACGAATGTTGATTGCCAAGTCTATTTGTGATTTTTCTGAATCACCTATTATACTGTCTCTTATCTTTACTAGAAAGGAACTTTCACTCATTCAATTTGTTCTGATTTTACACTAGTGGATTTAACTTCTTAGCCGATCATACTTGTAAAACTATAAATGAAAATTCAATGCTCAAACAGACTTCTTCCGAGTACAAGAATCCAAACTTGTTTATGGAGATAAGAATGCCAAAACCCAGATTTTTAATCATTGAATGGATATTGCTCGTACCTAATTGTACAATCAACGAGCACCGAACGAAAGTAGAAAACATGGCAGTTTTAGCCACACCAAGACATGTTGCACAGTCTAAACTAGTAAGATTCTGGTTACAAGCAGCATGGCCATAAGCAAAAGCATTAGGATAAGGAGATACGTTGTAGTAATCATAGTTCTTGCTTGTTGGTGTCACGCTCTCTAATTCTGCAACAACATAGTCCAGGCTTGTACCAAAAGGATCACCCTCTGAGCATTTCCCAGAATTGCGGAAAACATTCAGTATCTGTGTGTTGGGGATGCTACTAACAGCAGTGCAAAATCCTAAAATTGATACTATCAGGATTGTTGCTGCCAATTTTGGAGCGAGACCCGTACTCTTTTTCTTTGGTTTTGGTTTGATTTTTTATCAGAAATGAAATTTTGTTTGACTTATTAATGGTTTGTTCTCATTGGTTTCTCAGCCAATCAATCATATATATCACTATTATGGTTGTCTTTTCTGAATATAAAATGCCATATATTTTTTCAGTTATAAAATATCAATATTTTTATAATAAAAATTGGTGTCATGTAAAAAAAAGAGACACGTGTCATTTTTGTATTAGAAGTGTATGGTAAAAATTGTATAAAGAAATGTTTGTAGCATTTATCTTTGTGTTATTACTATACTGCTATGCAATACATCATCATTTCATTACACCACATAATTGAGAAGGGAAGAATTAAGTTCTAAATTCAGAGAAGATTTTGATGGAAGAAGTATGATAAGAGTTCCTTTTTCCTTAAATAGAGAATTTGAATTCGAGTTGTGGATGAAGTGTTTTTTATTGATGGGTCTATATGTGGTGCGAATTCATGCAAAAAAATATCTTAATTAGGATGAGAGACTATATTTACCAAGGTTGTAAAAATTGGTCTGGTCAATGAACCGGAAAAGCTAGCGGGTTATAAGTTTAAGGTCGAACCGGTCTACATAATATTTTCATAAAATATAACGTCTCATATATAATAAAATATAATGTCTCATACATAATAAAAATAGAGAATAAGTTGTTGAAAATCTTTTCTAGCGTACAAAAATAATATAACTTGTCTAATATTTTCTTTTTTATTTTTTTTTAAAAATTATATTTTATATATTTGTATAACTAAATATTTAATTAATTATTAAATGTAAATGTAATTTATAACTCAAAAATACAATCGGCCAAAATTTTCAAATTGTAAAAAAAAAAGTAAAAAAATGTAAAAATAAGTGAATAATTCCACATAGAAAAAAAATAAGAATGAACATAACATATCATTTTATAAATAATGGTGAGTTAATTATTTAAAAACATATTTATTTTGACCAATTTGATTAGTCTATAGTTAACTCATCTAGTTTTGGAATCAATTTTTTAGTTGAACCGGTTGAATTGACTAGATTAGACCAAATTTAATAATTAAAATTTGATGAAATTTTGAGTTGTGTCCTTTGCCCTCTACTGTGTTCTTGCTAATGGGGATAACGATGCAGATGATATTATTGTTATTAAGAATAAGTGGAGGAGAAAGCCTCCTTCCCATATACAGTGAATTTTGATCTTCAGCAAAACGTATATAATTTATTTTAATTACATCATAGCTGTGTAAATTTTAAGCCTTGAAGAAAATTAAAAAAAAAAAAAAAACAAAGTCATCTCCATTAACTATTCATTTATAGGCCTATTTATTCGCACAATTACATCACAACTTAGTATATATATAATGATTATATATATATATATTGCACATATATACAATACAAGTTTTTCTATTTGATTAATATGATGTTTTTTTTTTCTAATATTGTGATTTTTTTTTAATATGATTTACTTTGGATTTTTACTTTCCATTAATTAATTAAAAATTTATATTCATGTTGTGTTTCTTATTTAAATTGAACCTAATTTAATTTCTCTAATTTCAAATTATAAACTAATTAATTTCTATAATTAAATATATTCAGCTTGGTTTGAAACAACTAATCTAATTGGCTTTATATGTGTTATATATGTTTACTATATATGGATTATATCTATCAACACCTGCAGTATAAATATAACCTACATATAACCAAGTTGTAACCGATACTGCAAATTGAATTTATCTCAGCAGAAAGCATTATATGTTAGTTATATGTAGATTATATATACAGTGAGTAAAGGAATTGTTCCCGATTAGCCCTCAAAAGGCAGTTTCCGGAGCTCAAAATATTCAGTCCATGTTTTTTTGGGTCTTTGAGTTCATTTCCAATATTATATTTGAGAAAGAAATACGGAAAATATGAGAAATTGAGAGGACAACTTGACACCTAATTTTTTGTCTCCCAAATAGCTTTCAAACAGTGGTTTCTGGAACTCAAATTGTCTAGTTTCCATTTCTAATATTAAAATTATAAAAAGAAGTCAGGAAATAGAAGATTCGAGAGGGCAACCTTGACGTGTAATTTTTTTCTTGTAAATCTCGCAAAACTAATCAAATTTTGGAAAAATTAATATTACCCAAGTGATTAAGAGGTAGAACACTAGTCGTAGTTCGGATTTCGTGATGATCAGAGGTCGTTTGGATGGTGGACGAAAATTAATAATTGCATTGAGAGGAGTGAAGAAGAAGAAGAAATAAAGAAGAAGAAAGAGAAAAAAAAAACCGTAATATTTGTAGAAAAGATTTTTAGTCATTTCATATTTTTGAAAATAGAATCTGTGTGAGTTAAAATTTTAAATTAGCTTATTAATTGGAAAAATTTATAGTAAGTTAAAAATTTTAAGTTGGTGTAGTGATTGTAGATGGTTGGGCCTGAGACTGCTCCATCAATCCACAATGTGAAGGAAATTTTTAATTTTCAGTTTAAAAAAAGAAAAAGAAAAACAAAAGGATTTGTCAGGAGGGGTAAAAAAAGAGCTAATTAATATGAAGGTGAGCTGTATGTCACCCTATATAATTAATATAGCAAACTTTTCTCAATTCTCTCTCTCTGTCCTTTTTTTTTTGGGTACATGCTCTTCTCTCTATATTTTAGCAGAATTTACTACTTCTTTCAAATTTCAGTAAATATCATTCAATTAATAAAATTTGATTGATATAGTTCAACATATATATATATATATGCAAAAGATCCACAACTATATATGTTTATCATTTTGTTCATTTAATATATATTTTTTATTAAAATTGTCTTTTATATGTCTACTTTACTCTTTAAAAGTTTAAATATTTTGTATCAGTTGAAAAATATCCAATAATAGTATGTATATTTCACACACATATTTTTTGATGTGCCACATTGTTGTATGATTGTTCAGTTTTCTTGTGTTTTTAAAATATTAAGTGGTAAATTGGTCCAAAATTAAAGTTTAAGAAATAAATTAGACAAAAAACTAATCAAAAGACAAAATGAAAAAATTGATAAATTCATTTGGTTGAATAGATCTTACGCCAATATATATCCAAGAGATTAGAAAATTTGTGTAAACTCTTAAATATTTCTTAATGTAAGGTAGACATTTGATAATTTGAATATTTATTTACGAATTTCATATAAGTATGTAGAGAAACAAAACCCTCCAAGGATAAATTTGTCGACATACATAAAGTTAATTTCTAAAATTTACTTTTATTTCAGTAAAATCACAATTATTTTTGTTTAAAAAAAATCATGTAACTATATTTTTATTCTGCTAAAGTTATTTATGACCAGTTTTCGGTAATACGTCAGTTATCATATTATATTTCTAGTGACATTTCACATCAGCTTTCCGATTACTCATATTAGAAATTTGACAAAAATGTGACTTTTATTGAAATAAAAATAAAGTTTTGTGATTTTTTAGAACGAATTTTTTTTTTTTTGTAATTTTACTGTAATAACAACAAATTTCAGTGACCATATATGAAATTAAGTTACATAAACAACCTTTTCAATGACTTATGTAGGTTTAACTTGGGATGAATTATGTCAACGGTACCTCAATTGTATAAATTGTAATAACTTAATACCTCAAAAATTATTTATAACACAAAAGTAACCCAATTATGTAAATTGTAACAATTCAGTACCTCAACTTTTATTTTGTAACTAAATAGTACTTATATTTTTAGTTATTATGACTCATTTAGCATTGTGTTTGGAAAAAATGCTTTTCGGACAAATCTTTTTGTATTTTTAACTTTTTTGAGTTTTGAAAATTATTTTAGTAGACACATATAAATAGATATTTTTTTCAGAAGCAAATTTGAAAAAAAATAATTCATAAAAATTTAAAAAATAATCAATTAAATCAAAAAATTCAAAACCTGCTTTTGGAACACTCAACAACACTTCAAAACACCCCCTTGTCTTTTTAACAAAAGTATGACATGAAATATCTAGATAAATTTTAATAAAAATAAAATTAGTTATAATACTCAGTCAATAAAGTTGAAATTTATCTGATGTGAATATTATAGCTAATTTTATTTTTATTAAAATTTATCTGATGTGGATATTTTATATTACATTTATATTAGGTAGACTAACAGTTAAAGACGGAAGTACTCTTTAGTTATAAAATAAAAATTGAAATACTTTTGTATTATAAAATAAAAGTTAAAATACTTTTGTATTACAAATAATTTTTAAGGTACTAAATTGTTATAATTTATATAATTTAAATATTTTTGTGTTAAAAATAAGCTTTTCAAGTACTAATTTATTACAAAATTATTTAATTAAATTATTTAATTGAAGTATCGTGATTTGAATTTAGTCGTTTAACTTGCAAATCTTTCCAAAGCCCTTAGACACAATCTGCCATCCCAGAGGGAGTTTTGAAGTCAAAGAACTATTAGGATTATGTGAAATTGGAAAGTTGGGTTTATTTTAGTGTATATTAATACAAAATTATTTTTTATCTAATTTAAATAAAATATGATATAATATAAATTGACATATATGAAATTAATTTTCAGATTTTTGATAGTTAGATTGCAGATACAGTTCAATCTTTAATCTAAATTTGATAAAAAA
>CATIWF010161708.1:0-12989 GCA_949630135.1 Balakata baccata
TTTGATTGCTGATTAATTTTATAATTACTGTGTACTATGAGTTTCTCAAGATTTGATAAATATAAATTGCCGAAAAGATTTTAGCATTTTGGTTTATTTGACATCAAATGTTTTTATAGGAGTGTAATTACAAGAAAAAAAATTTTGATGCTAAAGGACAGTTCTAGAGGCAGTTTCAAATTGTTTCTACCTTTATTTACATAGAGCGACAACTACATAGGCAGTTCAAAATGTCTCTACATTTAGTTACACTCGAAACAAGTAAAATTGTATAATGGCGGTTATAATCGTCACAAAACAACATCCCTAAAGAAAGTATTTACCCTGACAGACCATCAAACTGCTACTAATTTGTTGAGTCGAGTCGAAACCAATAACAGCATTTTTGCAGCAATTGTAGAAACCGTCACTAAAAATTGTAGTGGCGGTTTAAACCTCCCCTAGTAAAGAAAAAGACCTATGGCAAAGACTTACTTTCTTGTAGGGCAATTTCCATCTCAATTCCAAACCAAACATATGCATGATCAAATTGTTTCCACTAACTTGCTTGGTCCATCACACAAGTTGTATAGCTCCAACAGTTGCTCTGTATATAGTCGCACCCATGAATATGACCAATCATACGAACCAGGTATTGAGCAAGCTTATTTCCATCGTGTTTTGCCTTTTTCAATGCGGCAATGCCACGTTTTAATTGATTGGGACATCATAAGCATATGAATGCCCCAATAAAAAATGTTGCGTTTTGATGCTCTAGTTGTGGGAATTTATTTATAAATTTTTAGTTCATTCCAGGAAAATTTGTTTATGCTTCTGAACAAAATTTCAATGTTCAAATTTTTTTTCATCTCCTCCAATTATTACAAATGCCTGACAACTGCACATTGAAATTAACCCATTTTAAAACCTTAAATTTGATTTTATAGTCCACTAATGCATATTCAGCGGAAAATGCTAAATGAAATAGTGTAATCATTAATTAAATCTACTTGAAAAAAAAAAGAATATATAAGAAATTAAGTAACAAATTACACACAACCTTAAACTAAACGGCAACCATTCTTGCATCCCGATCTTAGTAACACAAACAATAATTTTCTTCAAAATTTCAGCATTATTTAGGTTAAAAAGAGAATGGATATTGCTAGACTCAGATATAAGGTCAGCTACTGTTTCATTAGAAAACTGTAAAGGATGGTAACTGAGTGGATTTGGATCCATTTATGTGGTAGAATGATTTAGAAAATAATTGAAAGATATAAAAATTATGCAAGAAGCAAACCCTAATGACTAATGGTGCACATTTGGCATTGAGTTGCAGTCTACATTTATAAGAACATGGTAGTGTGATATTTATTTTAGGGGAAAGTACAAAAATGGGTATGTGGTTTTGCACTATTGCATTTTTAAGTATGTGTTGTTTTGTGTGTATATATTTTACGCCGTTAACAAACTTAAATGCCGTTAACAAACTTAAATATATATCTATAATACTATTAAAAATGTTAAATTATTTCTCTCTCATACATGTTAAGTATATTATCTCTCCTACACTTCACCATCTTGACTTTCTCTCTCATCTTCTATTTTTTCTTCTTAAAAATCATCTTTCAAATATGATGTAAAACAGAGTCTAAGTCTCATTCATAGCAAAAGAACTAAATTGGTTGAAAAATTTTAAACTAACTAAAATAATAAAAAAATAAATAAAATTACCTGCGCACGTGCCAACAGGAGGAGTAGCAATACGACAAACAGAAGGAAGCTTAAGAGCTCTACTAAAATCAATCTTGATACCAAAACTCAAAGTCAAGCTTGAATTACTCAACCGCTGACACAAATAAATAGCATTACTGTCCACCAATCCCACCACCTCCGGGCAGCAATTCTCATCCGGAGTCATCGTCTTACACCCTTCCGTAACATAATTCAAGCAATCCGACATGTTAGTCAGCAGAATCAAGCAATCGGTACCGCCAGCTGTGGTTGCAAGCCCTAGCGCTGATGAAAATGATGGAGTTAGAGTTGGGGAAAGACAGTGTTAGTAGGAATCTATATATGCTAGTCCCCAACGGATGCCTCTCCATCCAATGGAGCTGTTTGATGGTCAAAGCATCACCAAAACAATCTTCGGAGACTTCAAACCTAAGACCCATCTCCCTGATTTGCTAGAGATTGCATGCGCAAGGTGAGTATTTCAATTCAACTACTCATCTCCTATCATATAAATAACTATATACAAGTCAGTAAATTTCTTTGTTAAACCTACTGCATATACCCATTCATCAGTAAATTTCTTGGCTAAACCCACTTCATATACCGAGTTAATAATTTCAACTTACGAGGTATGGTCTTCCCCTACAGGTTGTGAATCTAGATCCCTTTATAGCGCATGAGCTTCCCTTTTAACAAGATAAATGAAGGTCAAATTTAAGAAGATGAAGAAGATGGAAGATGAGAGAGAAAGTAGAGAAAGAAACTGAAGATAGCAGGTGCAGGAGAGATAAATATATTTAATGACATATATGAGAGAGAAATAGTGCAACATTAGCTTTTTGTTACTTACTAGGGATATATACTTAAGTTTGTTAATGTATACTTTATTTTGCTTAAAAAAACAATACATACTTAAAAATGAAAAAACATGAAATCACATACTAATTTTTGTGTACTTTTCCCATTATTTTACTTCACCAACCCCTTATCCAGTTAGGAATCAAATCTTAATAAATTCAATAGTAAGTAAATTACAAAATTAAGTAAACAATTGTAGTGCATTTTGTCCCATTATACATGTATCTAGGCTGTTCACGATTTTAATATAGGGAATTTTTCATAAATGCCATAAAAATAGAAAATAATTACAACTTTACCTCCCATCAATATTTTTTTCAATTTTACTGAAAAATATATTCTATAATTTCACCAACACCTTCTATATACCTTGGGTATATCTCGAAGATACCTTCAATTTAAAATTGTTGTGAACAAAGGCTATAAAGTCTGGTATACCTTGGGCATATTTTGAGTATATATTAGAAATTCCTTTAGGCTAAAACAGTTGTGAAAAAAGGCAATAAAAGTTCAATATACCTTGGGTATATCTCGAGAATACCTTTAGCTTAAAACAATTGTGAACAAAGATTATAAAGTTCGGTATACCTTGGGCATATATTGGGAATACCTTTGGCATATGGACAACAGTCTATAATGTCCAGTATATTTTAGGCATACCTTGGGGATATCTTTAGCCTAAAACAGTTGTGAACAAAAACTATAAAGTTTGGTATATCTTGAGCATACCTTAGATATATCTTAGGAATACTTTCGGCATATGGACAATAGTCTATAAAGTCCGATATACCTTGGTCATACCTTGGGTATATCTTGAGCATAGCTTCGGCTTATCAGCCTAAAACAGTTGTGAACAAAAGCTATAAAATTTGGTATACTTTAGGAATACTTTAGATATATTTTTGAAGAATAAAAGATAATTAATGATTAATAAACAAATGAATATATTTTACCAAATCCACCAACCTTCAATAAACATCTAAACTTAATTATACAGCTTCGATTTTCCCTATTTATTATGCTTAAAGCCATTCTTCATATTCTTCTTGGTATCTAAATCATAGATCCAAAAACCAGGGTGTTTTGTTTATTCAGCTCTTGTTGTGGCAAGTTTAACTCCAACGCGATACTGCCGACATCAGAATCAGTGATTTGTAAAATCAAGAAATCTTGTTTTATTTATTCTTTTTCGTTTTCTTTGTGTTCTTCATCTTAGCTAATCTATACAAATGAAATGAGAAAAAAAAAAGGTAAGAAAGAAAAAAATTTTGGTGCAAATGAAATTTTACTAAACTAATGATAAAACTGAAAAAAAAAATAAAATTTAGGTAAATGGTGAAATTTCCACTTTATTATATACTAGTAATTTTGTCACATATTACAAAAGGAAAAAAATTTACACATTAATTTATTTTTTGGACAATACACCTCTCATGATATCCTCTTATATTAATATTTAATGTAAAATTATTTGATAAAACCAATTATAAAAAAAATACTATCTTTGTAGCATATAATTAACTCTCTATTAATATAAATATTGTTTATTATAATATTTTAGTTTTAATCCAAGTCTCATGTTAAAGTTGATGTATTATGTGTGACATATTACACAAATGATGTTTATAATTGGTGTCACTTCAACAATTTGCAATAGTGGCATACTATAAACAAATAAATTTATAAGCTAAAATTTAAAGCCACTTGTACTTGGTCATTGTATTCCAATAAAAGTATGGCTCATTAATTAACTTTTGGGAAAATTCTTACCTACACTTGGTGTATGACCTAGCACACACCAAGCTAATGGATGATTGACATTAAATTATGGAGCCACTTTCATATTGTCACCCACCCATTAGCTCGATGGATCCCACATAGTGTAAGGAAGTCTTTTCCTTAATCGTGAGACTGTGTTCGTTAAGGCGCCCAAAGAGGAACAAATTTCTAGACTAGTTTATTGGCTTGAAATTGGCCTTTTACCTATTGGTCTGACATGTGTAATAACATGCATTAAATGCATGGAAACAATTACTAGTCTTTTCCTCATGAAATCTAACGTTAATCCCTCTAGTTGAAACTACACCAAACGGAGCATATTTAAGAACATTCCGTCTTTTTTTTTTCTTTTGGCTTATTTTGTTCATTTATTGTTCATCTAATAACCAAAGGTTATAGGGCATTGATTTCTTGATGGTGCAGACATCTAAAGAGAATGTACACTGTTGTGGCTACCCAATGAAAGTTGGAAAAAGAAATTAAATTCTTTTATTATAGCGATCTATATGCATCTACAATTGTTTTTAACTTCATAAAGTTTTTCAAAGTAGTTGTTAGTTTTATTATTCTGTTATAGTTAATGATAGCAGTATCTACAAATAAATCAAAATACATATTACAAGTTAATTTTTATCATAATGATGTCGTCAAGTTATCACTAGTACAAAAAAGAGTTTTTTGTGGCTGCAATTTTGGGCTTTATGCAACTGCTATTGAAGAGCCACATGTGAAGGAGATACATATGAAGGGTTGACTTTATGATGCTGCTGTGAATAGTCACATATAGTAGGACTATGTGCGACAGTTTTTTTATAAATAACAGTTGCATATAGTCATGTTATACACGACTATTTTTTTTAAAAAACAATCACGTATATATGTGATTGTCTTTATAAAAAACAGTCGCGTATAGTATGACTACACAACTGTTACTTATAAAAAAACAGCAGCGTATTATCCAACATAATTCATAAATATATACTAAACAATATCCATACATAATGTGTTATCTATGCTCAACAATCCAACTCAATTAATAATTCGTACTCAACAAGTCATACTACTCAAATAAAATACAAGGAAACAATTCAAATTGAATTACAACATATATTTAATTCCATTAGTTTTCGCTTTAATCATTAACTACCCAAACTAATAGTGCAATTAACGTCCAAATCAATTTTTAGATCAAGTTACAGATTGTTCATCTAATAACAAGCCTTAAGATATTCCTTTCAATTAAAATGCATGATGGCTAGTCATGCATCCAATTAAAAGTGATTAAGCATAATTGAAGATGGAAAAAATTAAACTTTATTTAATTAAAAGGAAAGTCATTACATCCTAGGTAGCTATCAAACACCTAACAAAAGAATTTAGCCAAACATGGCTATCACTATGATCAAGTTGATGAGAATGCTTGAACTAAACATGCTTACAACAATAAAATGATTAAAACTGGAATTAAAAACCCCCCTGGGACTTGTAGACTCAAATCTTCTTAAAAGGTTTGGTCAACACTATCAAAAGACCCCCTACTTTCGATCTCAAGGTGTAGCAATCCCAAGATGAATAAGTATGGATTGCTAGAAACGAACCAATATGGCTTCTAATGTCTTTTCCACCACCAAAGTCTCAAAAATCTGAATCCAATCTTAGAAAACAAAGAACACCCCAAAACTAATTGAAACTAATCATTAAATACCTAGGTTTTTTTTATTGAATTCTATTTGCATGAGAACTCTTTTTTTTTAAAACTTCCCTAATTAAGTGTTGAATATATCTCAGAGCAAGCCCCACGCTAATAGGAATTAAGTTGCAAAACGTAGGCCCACACAATCTAAAGTCGAATCTCCAATTATAAATAGGATTTTACGGGTCGCAATCGTGCACAAGTTGTGTAGATGTGCACGGGTCGTGCACAGTAGCTGGCTTGAAGAAAATGCACGCTTAATCACCCTTCTTTGTTATGTACAGGTTGTGCACAATAGTTGATGTCCCAAAATTGCATGACAGTGCAACCTTGTATGATCGTGCCACTGTTGCTTGACTGTAATCTGACGCTTAACTCCCCATGTCTCATTTTCAGCCATCACAGACTTCAGTTGGACACTAAACAACCCCGAAATGCTCTCTTTCCGTACTACTACCTATACACACAAAATACAATCAAAAGAAATTAAATCTAAAGCAAATCAACAACAAATGCACGTCAAACACACACCATCAACACTATAAATGAATGTCACATCAACTGTGTGTATGTTTATGGTTGTTCTAGAATTGAGTTATGGCTTTGAAATCATAAAATTTGGAGTTTGCATGTGAGATCGCTAGTTGAGGGTTACTGGTATCGCGGATCTCCCAGTTAGGACATACACGATCTAGGCCTGCCTCACCCTATGACGGGGCAAGGCCAACGGCACTACGACCGCAACATTACGTCGTAGCATTCAAAGGCACATACGTGGCATACCTATATGCTTGTGTATGGTGTTGGATATGATAATATGAGAAATAAACTTCTTGTATGCCATGATATAAATTGAAGAACATGAATACATGGAATGATAATATGCTTTATTATTCATGTTGCAATATTATATCATGGAAATGCTATCATGTTCATGAGATATGATTAATGCAAATAAAGGACAAAGACTATAATGCTCTTACTCGTACTAGGACTAACACTAGAATAGATGACATGCCATTAAGGGAAATTACAGTACTGTAAACTTTATTCATGTGTTTATGTTATTGGACAAGGTATCCCCAACTCAGAGAGCACCTTTGACCCCTCTTGCTAGCATTTATTATTATTTAGTCAAGTTGGCTACAGCTCTAAAAGCGCACTTGACTCAGTCCTAGTTTTAGATATTCATGTTAGGTGGATAGGGAGGCTACAACTCTAAGAGCTCTCCTATTCACAACTCATATCCGATAGTCTGAGTATTGAGTAGTTGGGTAATAATATAAATTTATAGTATAAGAAAGACTTTACATTTGTTATATGAATACAGAAAATGGCTTTCGCTTACTAGGTACACTATTGTCCTTAACTAAAGGATTGTTTAGCATGATCATATGAAATGATAAATGTGAATTGATATGTGTATTTTATGTATCATGAATTGTATGATATGAATTCATATGATATGCATGAAAGACTTTATATAACTATATGTACCACTAAGCTTTCGATAACTTAGTGTGTGGATTTTCTTGCACATAGGTTCGAAGCCATATGAGAAGTTGACATCAAGAAGTTTAAGCCATTAGAGTTCTACAGATCTAGAGTCAGCTTCCATCTTTATCATGCATTTATATACCTGATCATACATTGAGTTATATGCATATTTTATTTAGATTATGGATTTTATTTTTTATTTCAAATTAATGTTTATAAACGATTATAATACTTTGGGTGTGTTTAGCTCTAGATTCAGAGTTTAGAGTTATGCATAATAAGTATGGATGCATGATTCAGTTTTGTAGTTATATGATATGATGGTCGTCCATTACACAAAAGGTATCTAATATATTTTATTGGAAAAAGGTTTAATAATTGTATAATAGTTAACAAGTTAATAATCAATACATGGGTATCACTCCCTTCTATAATGGGTTCAGTATGCTATATGGAAGGGTGTTGCACTATGCACTATGGCCATGATGACTTGAAAATGATAAGTAACACATACTTTTTGAAAATAAAACTTTACTACATAACCCTTTAAAACCTTGAGTTACACCCAGATCAAATATTACATAACTTTTTCATATGCAATAAAAATGCAAAACCTTATTACAACTCAAAATCCATGAGTACACAAATATGAATATATCACCAACCCTCCTAGTGTCAGCTTGACCTTTAACTCCTCGAGTTTTGTCTTTTGTCAACTCTAAGCATGAACCTCCAATCTACATATGAGGGAAAACTGCATACACGCTAAGCAACTAAAGCTTAGTTGTCCATATAATCATTTAAATCTAAGCATTATATATATACACACACAAACTGAAGACTCATCTAGTCTTGCCTAACATATTTCAAGAAATAATATAACATTTAACACAAGTTTCAAACATCACCAATCTCCACCAAACTTTCTTAGTTGAGAATGCTCAAATATCGAACTTCAGACCCTTAACTAGTAAGATTAGGAGAGCTCAAATAATCGAACCTTAGCCACCTTAGTTTTGCACAAACAATATGGTCAAGGGCGTCCAAATATCGGGTCTCAACCACCTTGACATCCTACCATGGAACCATATTTAACTCTACCCTTTACACAGGTCTAAAAGCCCCATTCAAACATATCGTGATCTAACTCAAATAAATCCCACACAATTAGATCATAAAATTGCTCATCATAAGGGTTCACAATCAGTGTCACAGCTTGCCTGACTGTGACCCTGGTGGTGAACCATTTTGCCCACTCATTCATAACTTATATCGCAGCTTGCCTAGTGGTAAGCTAGGTGGTGAATGCTGCTGCCCCTTTGATTGACAACCAAAAATTCATACCAAAACCACATTTTTCAAAATCGCATACAATCTAAGGCTATCCCAAGTGGAACCTCTCTGGCAACACTTCATTAACCATATATTGTGTTTTAAAACATGCCAACACACATAAAGTTTTAAGGCTAACCAATTATAGCTATTCCTAACAATATTTCCATCACGTAAGATCATGCATAAGCCAACACATCAATGTTTATCCCTCATTGCACAACCGCACAAGAATCAATCATACAAAACTTGCCATAACATTTCCTTCCCATACATAACAATAATTCTAATTCTAACATTCATTGAAGCCTCATTCTCATCCTCTTTCCTTTATCTACCACACAATTCATGTAATTAGCATACAAGTTAGCACACATGCTCCCATTGATTATCAAGATGACAAACCACATGACATGCCAACTATACTAGATGACATACCAGCTAGGTTTGGAGCATGGTTCAGTGATATGAAATTAGATTTGTTATTGAAGTTAAAAGTTATATAATTTAAATAAAATTTTTGTAGAATTGGATATAATTGTGAAAACACACAAAATTCACGATTTTATGTGATATTTGCCCAAATAATAATAAACCAATACTAGAATTTTACATAATAGAATAACTAATTTAATATGTGCGAAATATGATAGTACTTAACAAAATTTTCTGTCATGTAAATCTAAAATTTGACAAATTAAAACAAGTACAGAGAGTACATAAATATCATCGATAAGTTATAAATATTCGTACATAATTTAAAAGTTCACACGTTTAGAAAAAAATAAATAATTCATAAATTAGATTATAACATAAGTTTAATTAATATGACTATGGTGTCTATATTAATTATAAATAAATTTATAATATTATTAAGTAATTATATATATATATATATTTAATAATATAATTTAAGTTTAATATAATACAATTATTTTGATAAAAATATATAATTTATAGTAAAATATACATAATATAATATTTAAATTATTAAATATTTAAATACATAAATATAAAATATAAATAATTATATATATATATATATATATATATGAATATATATACATAAGTTTATTTATTAATAAAAATAATAGCATAAAATAATGTAAAATTTTTTTCACTACTTATAGTCTTCATTTTTTTTTTAAACAAATGCAAAGAAAAAACACAATTTTCAATTTACATCTCATGATGATATGGGTTTGTTTGGTTTTAAGGGTTTTGTTCTTTTTCTTTTTTTTAATGAAGAGAAAGAAATATATGGGATACTAAATTTAAAATCCGTGTTATAAAAATCGATTTGATCCGATTAGTTCAATTGGAAAATTGGAAATCGAGCATAGGTATATTAGTTTTTATACCTAGACCTAGGGAAAAATAATCTAATCTCAAAACCAGCAATTCGAATAGTTCAACTGAAAAAATCCAAAATCAAACTGTGTTGAACTGTTTTATTGAGTTATTTTAATTTTGTATAAAAATTTTTTAATTATATATTAGGTCAAATCAATTTAATTCAACCAGTTCAAAACAAAAAAAAAAAAAATATTGATCCACTCTCAACTGCTTGCCCCTGCCTTTCTATTCTCTGGCCATTTCCCAGCCGCCCCCATCAAGTTTTTTTGCCCTAATATTCTTTCCCATAAAGCCTCAACTGCTTGCCCCTGCCTTTCTATTCTCTAGCCATTTCCCAGCCGCCCCCATCAAGTTTTTTTGCCTAATATTCTTTCCCATAAAGCCAACTTAATTTTAGCTTCTTCAAGCCTTTTCGAACCGCTACACCTCCTCTTTTACACTTTCACCCTCTTCATCGAACTCTATGGCAAGAGATCGATAGGAATGCTGAGCCATTTGAAAAGAAAATACCTGAAAAATAAGGTTTGTGTCTTATGAAGAAAGTCTACAAAAATCGCTGGAAAACAAATCGCCAGAAGACAGAAAAGATATTCAACAATAAAGTCTGTTAGATTTATTTATTTTTATCTCCAGTGCTTTGTCTTCTTCGATCCACCTAATTTTCTTCCTTTTGCCATCTTACAGGATCCAACAACAAAATAATCGACATTTCGGCTTGATAATGAAGAAGAATAAAACGATGTCATCCGAAAATGAGTTGGCTTTGGGATTTAGTAGAAGAGTTGGAAGATGTAGCAACTCAGCCTCATACAGTGCAAGCCACCACGCTTTCTCAGGTGCTATTTAAATTTCCCCTTGGTTTCTTGGTTGCTGTGCTTTTAAAATATCAAGTAGTAGCCAACTTTTTTTTTCCTTAGTAATCATCGATATTTCTATCTGTCATTGAGGTTAATTTAATCATGTTTGTCGATAGCCATTTAGTTGTTTTTGTTTATGTTATGTTGATTGTTGTTATATGTATTTTGGATAATCTGAGCTATTTACACTAAAGATTTAAATCTTTGTTTTTTAGAGTATTTATCAATCTTCATTTTTTTGGGTACAATTTTCAATCTTCATTTTGATAAAGGAAAAATGTGAAGTTTTCAGTTTTAACTTTAATGCCTTCCAATCTGTGGTTGCAATCACTTGCCTCTTGGTTTGTGTCCTACCTGGATGTGTGGATTTATTTTTCACTTTTGCATTTTCTGTCAGCCAAGGAAAATTTCATTTAGCGCATATTTTTTAAGTTGTTTTTTTTTTGGGTAAATTCTTCCTCCTAACACTCATGCTTAGATGTGTATTAGGTCAAAGCATTGATTCCTATTTCAGGTGGTTGTTGGTCTATTGATGCAGTTTTTAAATGATTTCTGTGAATCTTACTGTTTTGTCCCTAAAATAAGCATTAAGACATTATTTTTTGCATTTGTCAATGGAGACCTATTTATGTCTTTTAGATTAGTCTATCTTATCAATCTCTATTTCTTCTCCCCATCTGCTTTACCTTTTTTCACCTTTCTTTATCCTTTCTACTTCTTTTAGTTTCTCTTTTTCTTCTTCATTTTATTCTCTGTTATAGTTACAAAGTTTTTTTTTTCTTCTTCTTTTGATCTGTACATGCTTCTTTGCTACTGGTTTTCTTTTTTAGCTTCTCTTTTTTGTTCAACTTCCTTTTGTCCCCCGTTATAGTTACCAAGTTTTTTTTTTCCCTTCTTTTGATTTTAACATACTTCTTTTCAGCTGGTTTTTTTTTTTTATAATGGTTTTCGTTGTTTTCCTATGTATTCACATTATCGATTTCTTAAAACAGAGTGTTGGCATTCTGATTTTCATGCCCAAAAAATTTACCAGTAATTTTTTACTTTTCTGTAGTTTGTTTTTCATTTAACCGTTAAATTAGTAGGACATCATTTTTTTTTCTGCCTTTCATTCCATGGTCTTATATGGTGTGTTAAATTTTGTCTTCATTGCAGCAATTTGAGTTCCTTGGTTTTTGATTTTGGGCTTTTATTATTCTGGTTGGTGGTTTAAAAAATGGATATTGATTTTGGGCTTAAGAACTTTTGGACTATGTTTTATGTGTAAATTGTATGCTTGAACGTTTCAATTGATATTGTTTATAAATGTAAACATGATATTTGTTTTTTTATTAAATATTTAAGTTGTCACTATGGTGTGCCTCCCTTCTATTCTATCAAACTTTTTTATAATTCTTTTTAAATAAAAGAATTATGATTTCATTCTTCTTGCCCATCCAGGTGGTTGTTTGGAGATTGATCTTCTCTATATCAAACGGTTGATTTGTTGCCGACATGCTGTCCGTTTTCCTAAAGATTTGGTAGTAAAATCTACCTCATTTAATAGCCAGAATATGGTAAATATTTGATCATCTTAGTTGTTTATGTGCTTGACCATCGTTTGTGTGTTGCATTGCGTCTAACGGTGTTCTCATTGGTAGTTTTTAATTTTTTTTCCTATTAATATCATGATGATATACATATTTTATATAGGTGTTGTACATGCCTTCCATTCCCATACGTCGCCTACACTGTACATCTGTTTGCAAATATCATGATGTACGTCCTTTATTTGGGACTTGAAAGTGAATTACACAATCAACCGAACAAATCCCATGTACCCTTTCATATATTTGTAAGTAAGAAATCATAAATGATCCAATTCAAGAAAAGTAAAAAATAAAATTAATAAATATGATCTA
>CATIWF010161728.1:0-18372 GCA_949630135.1 Balakata baccata
TTGAACATCTCATGCTCACAGCTTATGAGATCTACTGCTTGATCTAATCAAGGAATATAACATGTGCTAGTCTATCCGGATCAACAATGTCCCATCTTGTTGATCCTATGACTAGGGATAATTTAGATACTAACATAATTACACATGATAGGAATCTCATTATCATGATTCCATCATGATTTTCTTCATGCTATGTTTCATATCATTGACTTTCATTAATCAATTTAAGATCTATATCAATTCATATACAAATGAATACAAATATAATGAAAGAATGCCTTTATGAATGTGTACACTAAGTGCTTAAGGCAATTTCCTTTTGGGCATATCTCTAACAATCTCCTACTTGCACTAAAACCAATCGCCATTATTCATTACACGACAGGCACGGATATGACTATCATATTTCTTTTGGGGTTTTGGTCTAGCAACTCGATCAGATATTTTCTAATCAGTGGGAACTCTTTCTCTCATTACATTACATCTACCATTGATTTCTCAAATCAACTGATAAGATTGAGTACATGTTTGGACCTTTTGATGAGACCATGATTCCTTTGCATATGCAATGGCTCTATTATTGTTTCAATCATATTGAATTTACAATACTAGGAATCACTTTTGACTTTGTGATGAATTCCCTTATCCAAACCGCTTCCTAAGGTACTTTGGAAGCTATAGGGGGGTGGAAGCTTTAAGGTCCTCTACGGATGCTTAACAATACCTTTCAACTGTAAGTTCATAAGCTCAACACTTAGGAGCTACAACAAACACTTCGTCAATCAGTATTGCTCTGCATCCTTTAATTCTTCAAAGACTTCAACTTATATTAGATTAACAATGATCGATCAACAAACAGAGAACTGAACCCAGAGAATGAGAAGAGAAGAAAAGAGTTTTAAGCAAACATTGTTACTTAGTATTCAAAGCTTAGTGTTTTTACATCCTGACTTCTCAAAAGAAATGAGAAGGTATATATAGGCTAGAGGTAGATGACACAAGCGTTATTGCTTACATCACAAATAGGAAAAGTAAACAGTTACAAATAGTAACATGATAAAAAGCTAAACTCACAAACAGTACACACAGTAGCTGCACTGAGGCAACTTTATTTATATGATAAGGCCGACATCTTGAAGTGGGAATCTATTTATGTCATGGAGAGGACATATTCAAATCTTCGAGGGCCAGTAGGAAATCTGATTGTAGGAAAAAATCATCAACCGGATCGGGCTGGAGTGGAGCTGGATTGGGCTGGGCCGAATTGGACTGATATTGTAGAAGATGGACATCTGTATCTTCATCTAACTGAAAATATCTTGGAAAATCCGGATGACAATCATGAAGCTGGGCTTGAAAACTATTTTCTTGGGTCTGGGCCTGTGGAGGAGGCTGAGTGACTTCTTCAGGTTCATCTAGTGCTTGTGAGTCTGGTTCAAAGTCCATTACGTCATCTTCATTGCGATGGCGAGCCTTGAGACTGGGAGGCCATGTAACCATTCTGATTTGTCTGGAAATATCAGGACTAATGGATGTTGACTTTGGTGGAGGAAAATTTCCAAAGTTGTTGAGGCGACAAAACTCTTGATTTAGAGAGAGGCGAATGGAATCAATCTTTGTTGGTTCTGGATGAGAAACAACTTTCCAGGTCTGAGTGTGTCCAACTACAACTGTAATCTCAGTACCTAAGATATGGGTGTAAGGATGATGAAAAATCAGAACTGCAGTGATATCCTGTGGGACTCTTGGCTGGAACGGATGATCTGCTATGAGCTGTGAGAACAAATTTTTCCAGTAGCGAAGGGGCTGGAACCAAGTGAGGAATCTGAGCTGTGGAGATTGAACATTGTCTCTGTTGAGGAGGAATGGAAGGAAAGGAATGAGCTGGATCTGGACAGCATGGTAGTATAGGGTCGATTGACACCACAAATACCATAGTTGCTCGAGAAGCATTTTTTGAGTACCCATTTGGTACACAATAATCCAGGGTTGTTCTGCAGGAAAGTAGATCATCTCTTTCAGTAGACCGAGAGAATTCTGAAACTTTGCAAGGTAGGTAAACAGCATGTTTTGTGCAAAACTTCGAATCTTTCTGAGGTCAGGACCTTTGGGACAACTAGGAGGGAAGTCGGAAAGTGTTTGAGCTGGAGGACTTGAGCTTGAGGCAGTAGTGATAACTGAGCTGTTGGATGCCATGAAGATAAAAGGAACTTCAGTGGAAGGAAGGACGAGAGAAGCTTGCTTTGGTCTGGATAGAAAATCAGGGATGAGGTTTTTGTCTCCTTTTATATGCTGAACATCGAAACTGTATTTACTAAACCACTCTTTCCATCTAAGAAGCTGTGGGTGTGGAATAGTCTTTTGTCGAAAATTCAACATATGTGGAAAGGATGAACAATCCATAACCACTAGGAAATGAAAACTATGAGGTAGAATTCAAACTTTTTGATGGCATACTTGACTGCAAGAATCTCTTTAAATGTGGAATGATAGTGAAGTTCACTATCCTTGAAGTGTCCGCTTGCATGTCCACAGATTTCTTTGTTATCATCTAGTTGTTCAAACAGTATAGCTCCCTAATGTTCATCTGACGCGTCTGTCTGTAAAATCCTTTTTTCTGTGGAAGGAATCTGTAAATGGGGTAGCGTCTGAGTCACTTGCTTGAGTGCTTGTACTAACTGAGTGTGAACTGGCAACCACAGAGGTGGCTTCTTTTTCAAAAGCAGGTACAGAGGCTTAGTCAGCTTACTGTAGTGCACTATGAACTGTCGGATATAATTTGCAATACCGAGAAACTGCTGAAGCTACTTAATTGTCAGGTTACTGTTAGGAAACTTGAAAAGCTCTTGGGCCAAATGAGGCTGTGGCTTGTATTGTCCATTACAAAATTCCATGCCTAAAAAGTCAATAGTGGACTAGGCCAACTGTATCTTTGTTGGGCTGAGCATAACACCATGAGCTTTAGTAAGCTCAATGAACCTTTGGATAGTCTCTTGGTGAGAGGCTATATCTGGGCTGTACAGAAGAATATCATCAATATAGATAAGGGCCATATGGAGAAGAGGCTCATAAATTCTGATCATGGCTTTTTGAAATAGTGATGGGGCGACCTTAAGCCCAAAAGGCATGACAGTCTATTCATAGTGATGATTTGGAATACAAAAGGCTGTCTTGTATCGATCTTCAGGAATAATTCCTAACTGCCAAAAGCCTGCTTTCAGGTCAAACTTTGAAAATATCTTCGCAGAGGCCATGAAAGGAAACATGGAGTCAATCCTGGGGAGAGGATACTTGTCATCTTGAAGGAACTGGTTCAATGGCTTATAGTCGATCATAAGGCGTTTCTTGCCATGAACTTGTTCTGATCTCTTATTGACATAAAAGGCTTGGCATGCCCAATTGGATTTCGTCAACTGAATTAATCCTTCGTGGAGGAGCTGAGAACATTCTTGTACTGTCAATTGTATTTCTTCAGGATTCATACGCGGATGGGTAGCTTTAGTAGGATTATCATCTGCACGATCTTTAAATGGAAGGGAAATGAAAAACTCTGGTCTGGTCCACAATGGAGAAGGATGTTTCTTCAGAAATTCACTATGAGAGAATGCACAACAAGAGTCATGCAATTCTTGAATCAAGGTAGGAGACAAAGTTAAGGAAGGCTGAAGGGTAAACAACGAAGGTGTGGTTGTGAAGGGTGGGATCTGATGGTTGTAGGATAAACCAGTAGGAAGGATGGATAGTTTTCTTAACTTATAGTAGATATCAAATCCAAGGATCAAATCTTTATCAGGAAGATGTGAACTAAGAACATGGGTCCAGGTATATAAGTCAGGAAAAAACTGTAACTTGATAGGGTTTCTGGTTTTCAATGTAGTTTGGAAGATCTTACCATCAACTGCTTGAAATTGTTGTGTATGAGAAGTCCAGTATCGATCAAGGAGGATAGCTGGATTCATCATGGAAATGTGTGCTCCTGTGTCAATCAAGGCAATGACTTTGATTGGATCAGCATACTTATGAGGATACACAAAGAGAGGGACCAAAGGGACTGGATGGGAAGGTTGAGTAGAACAAAGGGAAGAAGGTGGTTTAAGTGTCAGACTAGTTGAAAAGGGGTCATCAAGTAACAAGGGAAAAGGAATGATGGTGTGAATGGATGATGGATATGGATCATGAAACATCGGGTCATCATCAGAATCTGACTGGGAATCAGAATCCGAAAACTTTGCTGCAAAGAGGGTTCTGTCATCAGCTTCATCATCAAGGGAAAAGAGAGATTCAATCTTTGCATCTTCAAGATCAATAGGGGAAACCTTGTTAATCTGCTGAATGATTTTTGTGGCTTTCATTGGCTTATTAGGGCACTGTTTTGCATAGTGTCCTTTTTTGCCACAAATGTAACATCGATCACCTTTCTGCTTCCTGTGCTTTCTTTATTTGAAGAACTTGAACTTCTTACGTCTGTGCTTCCTGGGATAGGAAGTCGGCCACTTATGATATCTTTTGGATTTCTTCGATTTGCAAGAACACTTGGAATCTTTGCACTTAATATGCAAGTCAGGGCGTTTACACGCTGTTTTCCACATAGCATCATTGTCATGGGACATGAGTTCTTTAATCACCATTTATTATGAACAAATCTTATCAACGGAAAGCAAGACTCTTTGATAAATTTCTCCAATGGATAAAGAGTTAAGATCAACGCTTCTTTCTCTGAGTTGAAAGAGAACATGATTGGTAACATCTTCAGGGAAGGATGTTAAGAATGCTTGGTTAAGATTCGCATCAGTGGCGCCATTCAGAAGATAGAACTTCTGAGTCATTCTTTGGTAATGCTTGTCAAGATCTTTCTTTAAAAGTGAACAACATTTCATTTTGAAGAATTCATCTCGTTGCATACCATCAAATTCAACTATGCTGCCAACAAATTCTTGGTGAAGGGCAGTAAGAACTTCTGCAATCATCTAAGCATGATAAAACCTTAGCATCTGAGCTTGTGGAAGTCGAACAAACCAATCTCTGAGAATTCTAGTGAATCTGGAAGTAAATTCAAGAACAATAGCTGGAAATCGAGAGTTAGGTCGTCTTTGCTGAACTTCAATCCAAGCATAGAACTCTTGGATTCTGTCTCTCCATTTGTGTGGAGGAATATCGTCAAAAGTAAACCAAGGGCCATTGGATGGCATAGGTGGAACATTTGGCTGTGTTCCTCTGCCTGGCGTGTTTGTTTCCATTTCTTCATCAGGTGGTTCTTCTGTGGTATACTCTGGTGGTGGTTGGCTAGTAGTACCACTTTGCTGAGAGGAAGTAGGGTTAGCCATAAACTGGGTTGGATGGAAGTGTTTGGGATCAAAGGCATCGTCTGGTAACTTAGGTTCTGAGACTGAATTATCAGAACAAGATAGATAGGGAATATCTTGTGGTATTGGGTCTTGGACAGTAGGCATGGTGTTTAAGGCTTGCTTTTCAAGAAAAGAGGTGACTTGGTTTTTCTGCGGAGGAGTAGGTTGAACGAGTTCTTGGACCATGAGTGAAAGAGGATGGTTTGGGGCTTTAGGTGTCTCAGGAACCGAACTAGGAACAGTTTGGGCTTGGGCTGATGGGCTTACTGTTAAAGTAACAGTAACTCTGGATGTGCTTGGCTTGGGCTTTGGAACAGTAGCTGGGCCTAGGTGAAGCTGTTCCATGAACTGTTTATGGAAAAGTTCTGAAGCGAGACCTAGTCTCTCCATTTCTGTTTGAGAAGGCTGGTGTCTTAAGGCCGGTGTGTAGACAGGCTGATGTGAGATGGGAGTCTGCAAGTTTGTGAACAAGCCTATTGGGTCTGCATAAGAGGCCGAACCACTGAAATAATCTCGTTTGAGATCTTGTCTGAGGGAACTGATTTCTTTTTCCAGTTGTTGAAGCTTAATGGCTTTGGCATCGAATGTTGCATCATACATGTGCATAGAGATCATTCGCATAACATTTGCGTTAAGTGTTGTATGCTTCTGTTCAAGTTGTGCCAAAAGCTTGTAGAGGGCATTGAACTGGGAATTCTGCTGAGTTTCCATGGCAGAAATCCTGGTGGAAACATGGTCAACTTTCTTTTCAATGCGATGGAGAACAGTGTTCTGAACTGTTGCATTCTGAGTTTGCCAATTAAGAACTGATTCAGCAGGAGTGATTGGCTAGGGAGTGCCATCAGGTTGGACAACTGTTTGTCGTACATACGGTGTCGTTTTAACATGAGTGACAGGGTCTGTATGGTCATGTAAAGGTGGAAAATCTGCTTCATAGGAAGAGGAAGATGGTAGTTGGTACATGGCTATCATTGGGAGAGGAGGAGGTAAAGTTTCTTTTGGTTTGGGTTTGAGAAAAGACTGGTAGCATGATAATGGTAACGGTTTATAACATGGTAATGGTTTCGGAGGAGAAGGAGGTAAATCTTCTAGGAAATCATCACCCCATGAAGGAGGAGGTGACAGTGTAGGAAATGGGTTGGTATAGTGGGAAGGTGCTGAATAGGAAATGACAGTCATATTTTCCGGAAGGTTCTCCTAACAGACCAATGGATGGGTCTCCTTTGTCATAGCGATCATGAAACTGGTTCTCCGAGGAACATTTCTTTGGCTTTCTTCTCCGTTGAGAAGACTGAGAATGGTACTCTTGTGCTTCATCTGCCAGTCTATCTGCATAGCAGTCATCTCCAGTATGTGCTTGATAGATCGGCTGTGCAGTAGGTGAAAAAACTACAATCGGTATATCTTCCTGCGGGTATACTGGCTGCATCATGAATTGAGTAGAAAACTTAAAAGGCATAGAAGCCTGAGAAGCATCTTCATCGGGAGGAAGGAACTGTGTCTCAACAGTACCATCTTTGTGTTTGATAAATACTGGCTTTGTGGAAGTAACTGGCTCTTTCTTCTGGTACAGCAGCTCATAGTTGGTTAACCATGACTGCGGAAAGATCTGAAGGAAATCTTCCTTCTGTAACTGCTTGGGGATCTGGACGACTTTAGGAACTTGAGTTGAGTCTACCGTGATGCTAAGAGCATCTTCAGAAGCGGGGATACAAAGATCCATGGCGTGATTTTGTACTCGGTAGATCATCTGGTTGTGAAGGGAAGCTATATCAGTGGTAGCTGTGTTCTGAACTCCAGAAATCTGTACTTGGACCTTCAGAGTATGGAAAGTATGAGTTTCTCTCAACCTCATGTTGAAATTGGGATAGAAGGTGCATAATACTGTGCCAGCATTAAGAGTTGTCTGGATGGTACCAATTACAGCATGTTGGTATTCCAGAAATCTAGTGTCAAGAAGGGCAATCCTGGCCACAACAGGAAGGCCTTTGCGTCTATGGTATGTAAGAGCTAACCAAATTGCTCCAAAATGGATATGAGTGAATCCATTTCTCTGCCACTGAGCAGGTAACTCAGTAGGTATTTCCAAGGTGATAAACTGTTCTTCTCCTGTTCCTTTAATAGGACTATTATCAAAGGAGGAAGACTGGATATATTCTCTTACTGCAGATGGCTTTTGTCTGATCAGGGACTTGATCGAAGTTGTGAAAGAAGACTTGTGTCTCTAAAAGGTGTGATATGGGTTTAAGAGTGGAATGTTGGATTCTTGCACTTTTTGATCATCTGGGATGAAGGAAAGTTCATAAAGATGAGAAAGTCGAGAAGAAGAAGAAGAAGAAGAAGAAGAAGAAGAAGGTTGTAGGGACAGTGAAGACATGGAAGTGGATGAGTCTGAACGAGTCAACTTTGAGTCTGTCATAATGATGTTGCATACTTCTCTTCTGCATTAACTAAGTTCTGCTCAACTGTTTGCTCTGGCTTTGATACATAGCATGACTAGGATTTAAGTTATTCTTGTCGAATTGGATGCTGGCATCCATAATCCTGCTTACCTTAAGCTTACTATCTCCTTAAACCAAGAATACATCCTTATCCTTCTCAAGTATTTAAGGATGTCCTTGATAGTCAACCATAAACCCTTAACGAGATCATATTGATATCCACTCATAACGCTCATAGCTTGATATCCATTGGGCCTAGTACATAGCATAGTACAAAATGAATCCAATAGCCTAGTCTTGTGGAATTTCATCCATGCTAGTCTATTTGTCTTATGTCTTTGGATATAAAGACTTAGAAAGGGTAATCCTATCGACCATATATTGAGCTACTATACTACCCCTTTGGGATTTAGCCACATTATCACTGCACTAGCCATTCACTTGCATGGTTTTGATCCTAACGTGACTAATCTAACCATGCTTAAAGGCACAACTGACTTTAATTTTGTAACTCTAGCTAGGGCTAAGCTTTTGCAAGGTTCACGAGGTTCTTACTCATGGGCACCACACACACCCGCCATTTAGGCATCTGCACCGAGAGCTGGATCATCTTCAGCATCTATAGAAGAAATAAGCTCTGAAGAGGAGGATTCAAATGACGATAGTGGGGCGAGCCAGGCTAACATAGCTGACATGGAGGCTCGTATTATTGCTCGCCTGACGGTCCTGGGGGAGCAATAGCAAGCAATGGATGAGTGACAACGGTCTATGAAAGACTATCAGCATGCAAGCTTTGAGGAGCTCAAGGCTCATAATTTGGCATTAGTATAGCAGCTTCGACAAACCCAATTACTTCTACAGCAGAACCTGACTTTTCACCATGCCCCTCCATCACCCCCTGACCCTGACCACTCACTGCATTAGCTCTCGCTTTTCAAGGAAGTTATTCACACCCTTCCCACCTTTTTATTCTCTATGTTTTGCTTGTTTGAGCCCTTTTAGGATTTAGGCCTTGTTTGGTGTGGGGGGATGGGAATTGCTTACCTTGTTTAGTTTTATAATTTATGATTAGTTTGGTTATGTTTTATTTTTTTTTCAATTTACATTTCAATTGCATGCGTTTGCTAGTTTGTTTTTGTTGAAATTGTTTATTTTTGCATGTTTCATTTTGTTTACTTTCGTATATTTTGTTTTGTGTGTCGAGTGTTACATGTATTTTGGTATGTTTGTTTTGTTAAACCACTTGCTCGTTTAGTTTGATTTGCTCAACTTTCCTATGATAACTTATGAAAGAATGCTAAGTATGCTAAAAAGTGAGTAACAAGAGTGATTGGACCAAAATGAATTTAATTACGTAAACATACTTCCAATTGAATGCCTTTTTGTATGGTTGAATTGCTTCTTTTGCTTACAAAGTGTTAGTAATGTTGTTGAGCTAGGAGTTGTATGCACGATTGGGTATGTGCGGAACTTTCCCCACCTGTATGATATCATTATACTTTTTCATGAGCTTTTGAGTCTTAATGGAGCTTTCATTATTTTGAAGCTCATTTCTTTTCTTTTGAGTGATTGGATTCAAACACAGTAAGATTACTCTAGAATTTGCACTTAAATGCTTATTGAGGCCACAATTTTTATTGTCTAGATGCTTAGATGACTGAGGCAATTGGGATTACCCCCGTTTAACTTGAATTTGTAGCCTTACCCCATGGTATCCCTTAGTTAGTCAAGTTGAGCCTTAACCATTCATTGTTATAAACCACTTTAATTAATCCATTTAAGCCAGTTTTAGTTGTCTTTTCCTTGCAATCACCCATGCTCATAAGAGCTGGTAGCGACTAGGGATTGTAAACAAAAAGCAAATTTTCTACGGTCCATTATTCCTATTTCATAAAGGTGAAATTCTAAGTTTGGACAACAATCGTTTAGTCAATTCAATGTAGGATCATCTTTCTTTCAAAAAAATAAAAAAAATGTAAATGTATTTAATGATCTACATTGAGTTGTAGTACCGATAAGAAGATATGTTAACTATGTTGTTGTGTCATGGATTCGCCATGAGTTATAGGAAGTTGGACGAAGCAATAATCTCTAGTCGTTTGCTTACCTCTTGTGATCATTAAGCCATATTTTCTATTTAACCCAGCTTTTCACCCAAGCCATATTACAACCTTATACAGACCTCGAGATAGGTGTCTTAGCAATATTGTGAGTAATGGAGACTGTGCTTTGAAGGAGGGATTTGTTGAATAATAGCCTATACACTCGAGAGATTAAGCGATGTGTGAGGACAACTGTGGGGGAATTCCATGCATTTTCCTCTTGATGTGTGCAATCAGCTAGCTTAGTAGGATTACTTGCATATTTGTCTGGAAAGTGCAATATGATCATGCTAAGTTGTGTTTGATTACGAGTACAAAATTGGAATTAAGTTTGGGTTGGATATAATTGCTTTTAGAGCATACATTTTGAGTATTACGGGTGTGTTAGTAAAACTTAGGACGGTTGATGATTGGGTGAGGCATAGAGTGGTATGTTTGTGTTATGAGTCTAGTATGTTGTCACCTTTCATGCTTAGAAGTTGCTTGGGGATAAGCAATGGCTAAGTGTGGGGGAATTTGATGTGATATTTTATAATGCTTATTGCATATGTTTGATGTCATTTGCCATTAGTTTTCATTAGATTTAGTTTCTTTTGATTACATTTTTGTTTGTGAAGGTAGTGGCATGAAAAATGAGGAATTTTGAGGCCATTTGGGTTAAATTGAAGCCCAGGAAAGCCGAAAGCGAGAAATGAGGAGTTGTGAGCATAATTCAGTGGAGCAGTAGCTTGCATGGGGTGTGCAGTTGTGGGATATTACACATTGTTCATGACCCATGCAAGTAACATGGCCCGTCCATACCAAGGTGAAGGATTGGTCGTGCAAGGTGTGCGAACATGCATTTTTTTTCAAGCCAACTAAAGTGCATGACCTGTGCACGATCGTGAGCTACAATTTCACATTTTTTATTAACGGTCCGACCATGGATTATGTGAGCCCATGTTTTGCAACTCAATTCCTATTGGCTGGGACTTCTTTTCGATATGTAATTAGTAAATAATTGGGAACTAAAAAGGGAGTTTTTGGGGAGATTGGACTTTTTATAACTAACCTAGGTATAAAAGGGAATTTTTAGGGGAACATCAGAGACAGTTTGGGGGGATGAATTGATTTCTCTCTTTGGTGATCAAAGGCACTGCTGAACAGAATTTGGAGGCCATTAAACTTGATTGCAGCAACCACATGCATTTTGCTTAGAGTTCCTTCCATCAGGGGACTAAAGCTTGGATTTTTGGAAGACGACAGCCAACTGTTTAAGAGGATTCCAACTTTACACTTCTTGGGGGGTTTTGAATTTATGTTTTGAATTCCTTATTGCTATATTCATGTTTAAGTCAAGCATATTTATGAACTTGATCATAGTAGTAGCCATGCTTGGCTAATTCCTTCGTTAGGTGTTTAGTAGCTACTTAGGATGTAATAATTTCCCCTTTATTGAATAACATTAAATTCTTTCCATCTTTAATTGCTCTTAATTACTTTCATTTGAATGTATGACTAGTCATCTTGAGTTTAAATTGGAAAGAATATCTTAGGATTTCGTTATTAGACAAACAATCTATAACTTGACCTAAAAATTGATTTGGATGTTAATTATACCATTAGTTTGGGTAGTTATTATTATTATTATTATTATTATTGTAGTAATAGATGCTTGAATGTAATTTGCTAGAGATGTGATTGGGTGAGACTATGATGTGATTGTTGGGATGAGAACTATAGTAGAACATGCCACCTAATGGGTCACATTAGGACTGTGTGTACTCCGATAATGATTTTATGATTATGGATGGATTGATAAGATACCCTAGTCGAGTTCGCCTCTCAAGGAATGAAATATATTATGATATGATATGTATATGGATGCTAAGGGTGTTAACCCTGGTTGAGTTTGTCTCTTAAGGTACCAGCACCATTTGGATAAGTGAATGACTGGAGAGAAGGAACCTGGTCGAGTTTGCTCTCAGAGCGTCAATCCTTTGGAATTGAGAGAGCCATTGGCTAGGAGAATTGAGGTTTAGGGTTCTACTTGAGTAACTCACCCAATTGTTTGATGATTGATTTTTCATGATGCATGAACCCATTGCAAGTATATATAAAGTATTAGTATAATATTGTGTGATTGTGTGTTATAAAGTTATATGATATTGATTCACTCAGTGGAGGCTGACCCCTCTCATTTATTTTTCTCAGGCAGTAAAGATCCTCTTAATATTGTTTTGGACTGCCCCGCATCTTCTTCACTCCACGAGGGCTTGATGTAATAATTTTTTTAAAAAAACTATTTCTTTTATTGTATTACATATTATAGATCTCTGCAGTATCTTATATAGACTATATATTATATGGAAATATGTCGGATGAGTATACACTCTCTCTTGGTGATGTTATGGTTATAAGTATACATTTAGCAGAGTTTATATTATGTGATAAAATATTAGAATGATATTATATTAAAGCATGATTGAGATACGAGGTATATTTATGTTTAAGCTTGCTACGGGTTTTGGTGGCCTTAAGCTTACCCATTCCCTAGTACCCATCACAGTCCCTAGTTTGGGTCTTGACAAAGTTGGTATCAGAGCTATAGGTTTAGTTTTCCTATGGCCTAGGTTGTTAGCTTTTTGTACTGCGGAGTTAGGATCAAATTCGTCTTTGTATGTCATCTTTGACTTTAGGTTCAGTGTAAATTGATAGAGAGTATATTATCTTTTTGATATCTACATGTTTATTTTTAGTATGCCGAGGACTAGAGCGACAGCAGCTACAACATCTATTGATGAGGCACAAGATGAGGTTTTTACTCCTCAAGCAGTTACAGCTCTAGTACAGAGTACCGAGAGGCGAGGTAGACCTCAAGCTGCTACTTGACGGACTCAGAGTGAAGTTCATGAGATACACTGTGCTAGAGGAGTATTGGCTGATGATTTTATTGCGAGTATGGTTGGCATACAAGCTGGCATAGAAGGAGTCCAGAGAGCTGTAGAGCAGCTCCTAGTGCACCAACAATCGGCTGCACAAGCTTTTCCTCCCAGAGCTGGTGGATTAGGATATGTTGTTAGGGATGATGTCCCAACGTTTGAGTACACTAAACTCAGACCTATTGATTTCGATGGGATTAAGGGAGATCCCATAGATTTTCTTGATAAGGTTGAGAAGAGGGCCTATGATTTGAGATGTTTGGATAGGCGATCTATTGAAATGGCTAGATTCTCCATGACTGGTATTGCATCGCAGTGGTATAAGGACTATGTACAGCCTTTTCTAGATGATATGACCTGGAGATAGTTCAGGACAAGATTTAAGGATTACTTCATTCCTTTTAGTCTTAGAGAGGAATATAGGGTGAGATTTTAGACTCTGGTGAGAGGTGATATGTCAGTGGCATAGTATACCAGACAGTTTATACAACTCAATAGGTATGCTCCATATGTAGTTGGTACTGAGGAATTGAAGTCTAGTAGGTACTTTTCATGTCTTGGTCCAGAGTTTGTTTCTTTGGTTCAATCTAGAAAGAGCAGTTTTTCTGGACGTTTGCGAACTAGCTAGGCAGATGGAAGTAGATTTAAGGAAACGTGGCATTATTTATAATGAGGGCAAGAAGAAGAAGAATAAGGCAGAAGGACAATCTAGTACTTAACCTTCAAGGACTTTCTTTGGTAGTGGAGATTATTCTGAGAGTACAGATCATTAGTTTAGATAGAGAGGATCTCGGGGTCATAAGAAGGGTAGGCATTATCGAGGTAACAGAGGATTTAGACCAGGTCAGGGATTCAATAGTAGTGTACCGAGTTCTGGTCATAGCAATGCTAGTTCTAGCCCTAGTGTTTATCAGTAGTATGGTAGGTCACATCAGGGACCTTGTCTTTATACTAGTGGTGCATGTTTTCGATGCAGCGACATGGGTCACGCGGCTAGATAATGTCCTCGATTTTTGGGATAACAGACCTTTTCCCAAGGATCTTCTACAAGTGTTGCCCAACCAATGTATTCAGTTTATTCCTGGTTATTCACAGGTAATGTATACCACTAAGTAATTGCTTATATGGGAGTGTTGTTGTCTCTCACATAGGTGGAGAGAACTAGCCTATAGAGCCATAGAAGACAAATAACCTAGAGTCTAGAGGCCGTACAGAGCTACAAGGTATAACCACATAGTGATCCTTTTGTGAAGTTTTGATTTTGTAAATGTCAATTTATTGAATTTGGGATTTTATATTTTATGGCTCTTTAAAGGGCAAAGCTCTTTTGTAAACTTTTTTTGAAACTCCATATTTCTTATATATATATACAAGTTTTGATGAAACTTTTCAATGTGCTATTATTGGGTTTTGAACATGTATCTCATACACAAAATAGCAGTGGAAACAAAAAAAATCAAAACCTGAATCATAGGATTCTACTTGTGCCATTAAAACTAATTTAACAAAATCATAGTTGGAAATTATACCTTTAATTTCTTGAATCTATTCTTCAAATTTCCTTCTTGTTGGGTTATAGTAAACCACAATAATACAATATTGGATTGTCTCTAATGATAATCCACGCAGAAATGGAAGAAATAAACCACGAGGGTAACGGTTTGAACACACAATATGCTAGCATTTTGTATATTATTTGAGAGAAATTCTAAGAAAATTAACTATTAATTTCTATGATGGCTCATAAGTTTTTCTAATGAAAAACACTATTTATAGATATTTTTAAATACCCTAGGGTTGGAAAAATTAACAAAATAGGTTTAGGGGCCATTTTGGAATTTTATGCCAAATTGGCCAAAAGTTGGCCAATTCTGCAAGCACCTGAGCACTGGGCTTGCCCAGCATGCAGGCACTGGCCTATCACGGGCCGTGGTAGGCTAGTGGCCAGCTACGGGCTGCCACGGGCCCGCGACTACCCAACAATTTTTTTCGAATTTTTTTTTTATCCGATCCTAAATAATTCTCTCATATTTTTTGATCCCATCAAAGACTATTTTTACTCATTCTTCACATCTCCAATGCGTGTGACCCATTAGGTTCCCAGTTATATTGACGACCTGAATTAACAATTAATTTGAGCAAGTCATGAGCAGTATCTAGCAATACATCATGACCCCCAATTGACCGAAAAGTCAATAGTTTAACTACAAACCTTTCCATAGACAACAATATGTGCAATTCATCCTTTCACCATCCTATACCCCACTCAGTTCTAAGCATGGACTATGTCTCAGCTTTTGCTAGATTGACTACATCACATCTAGCCCAATTGATGTTAGATCTTGTCCTTAGGACTCATTACTCTATTAGACATGTCACTGAAGACCATCTTCAGGACGTTTCCACCCTGGCCAAAGATTCCCAAGTAATGTTCCCAATAAGAGGCCATAGGCATACTCTCCCTCTATCAGGAGCGGTGAATCCTCTATTGGCTACCCAATTACCTTCGAATACCTCAAGCCATACCCAATCATCACCCTATGAGCGACCTTAATAACGTAACAAGGAATTGAGTCAAAGCATAAAATCAATATCCAAGATATCCTTGAGTACATCAAGTCTAAGGATACTTGCCCTAATATTATGATGAGACTATCATTGACATTAGAATAGATAATCCATAGGATCGTCTTGTAGTAGATCATCCAATTTACTTGACTACTCTTAGCAAGCATCCACATGTTAACTTTGAATATCTTATGTTCACAGCTTATGATATCTACTATTTGATCCAATCAAGGAGTATAACATGTGCTAGTCTATCCGAATCAACAATGTCCCATCTTGTTGATCCTATGACTAGGGATAATTTAGATACTAACTTAAATACACATGATAGGAATCTCATTATCATGATCCCATCATGATTTCCTTCATGTTATATTTCATATCACAGACTTTCATTAATTAGTTTAAGTTCCATATCAATTCATATGCAAATGAATACTAATATAATGAAAGAATGCATTTATGAATATGTACACTAAGTGTCTAAGGCGATTGCCATTTGGGCACATCTCTAATAATCTCCCACTTGCACTAAAGCCAATCGCCTTTGTACATTACACTGTCGATGAGGATATGACTATCATATTCCTTTTGGGGTTTTTGTCTAGTGACTTGATCATGTATTTTCTGATCAGTGGGAACGCTTTCTCTCATTACATCACATCTACCATTGATTTCTAAAATTAATTGATAAGATTGAGTGCATGTTTGGACCTAGGATGATTTTGTCAGGGAATTTCAAAATAACTACATGCCAGATGCATATAAAGATGAGAAAAGGAGAGAGTTCCTAAATTTAAAGTAAGGATACATGACTGTGGCAGAGTATGAGGTACAATTTCATAAACTCTCTCACTATGCCACTTTTATGGTTTCTACTGAATGCAGAAAATTTGAAGAGGGCCTCAGATATGAGATCAGGAATAGAATCACACTTACTGATCTCGATTGCTACACCAGACTTAGAGCTGCAGAAATTAGGGCTGAAATATTAATGAAAGAAACTGTAGAACAACAATCTAGAAAGGCAATAAGAGAATTTCTTGTATAGTCTAGTAGAAGATAGGAAAAGAAAGGTAGATTCTTACCACCACAGTCTGGTAACAAGGGTACATACTTAGGCTCTAGAGGTCTTGCTGCAATTTCATTTTATTCTAGTAGAGGACAGGGCCAAAATATAGAGCAGAGACCTACTTGTATTCATTATGGGAGACAACATACAGGGGAATGCAGAATGCTCACAAGAGCATGTTATTTCTATGGATCATTAGATCACATATATAGAGACTGTCCACAAAGAGCTAGATTGGTGAAGACTGGTAGAGGCAGAGAGATATCAGAGGCCACAGTGGAGGCACCTAGAGTGGGTAGTACCAGTGTAGCACAAGGTAGAGGCAGAGGTAGAGGCAGGATTAGTGCAACAGGCAGAGGTGTGACCAAATCTAAGGGTCAGAGTTATAGACCTCCCAAATATGCTAGAGTCTTTACCATGACTAGACAGGAGGCAATTGATGCTGCAGAAGTTGTCACTTGTAATATTTTTATTTATGATATACCAATATATGCATTAATAGGCCCAGGTTCCACGCATTTATTTATTTCACCACATATGACATTTAAATTGCATCAAAAGCATGAACCCTTTGGAACTGGCATAAATATGAGTACGCCACTAGGAACAATAGTAGCTATGAACAATGTATACTGTGACTGTTTAATACGCATTGATCAAGCCAAGCTGCAAGCTGATTTAATTTTATTGCCATTGTATGAATTTGTTGTGATACTGGGAATGGATTGCTAACTAAACATCATGTAATAGTGAATTGTTTTAGTAAGGAAGTAATTTTAGAGTATCTAGACCAGCTAAGAGTTGTATTTCTAGGTGAAAGAAAACTTGTACTTACATGTTTAGTATCTACTATAAAGGCATTTAGAATGATCAAGGGTGGATGGGAGGCATATTTAGCTCATGTGAATGACACCAGAACCACTAACAATTCACTTGAAAATACCAATGGTGAATGAATTTTCAAATGTATTTCCAAATGATCTACCTGGATTACCATCTGCTAGGGAGATAAAGTTCACTAACGATTTAGTACCAGGGGTAGCACTAATATCAATACCACCCTACAGAATGGCTCCAGTTGAGTTGAAAGAATTAAAGATCCAATTACAGGAACTACTTAACAAGGGGTACATCAGACCTAGTGTTTCACCATGGGGAGCACCAGTGCTTTTTGTCAAGAAGAAAGATGGCACCATGAGATTGTGCATTGACTACAGACAACTGAATAAAATGACAATTAAGAACAAATACCCATTGCCCATGATAGATGATTTGTTTAACCAGTTACAGGGAGCCCAATTATTTTCCAAGATTGACTTGAAGTCAAGCTATTATCAGCTAGGGGTAGTAGAGGAAGATGTTCTAAAGATTGCTTTTTGAACTAGGTATGGGCACTATGAATTCTTAGTCATACCATTTGGGTGACTAATGCTCCAACTACATTTATGGCACTGATGAATAAAGTGTTTCAACTATATCTAGATAAATTTGTCATAGTATTTATTGATGACATACTGGTGTATTCAGAGGATAGGGAGGAATGTGAAGAACATTTGAGGATTGTGCTGCAAACTTTTAGGGAAAAAAAGTTATATGCTAAACTGAGTAACTGTGAATTCTAGTTAGATCATGTGGTATTCCTTAGACATGTGGTATTAGGTAGAGACATAGAGGTAGATCTAAAGAAAATAGAGGCCATAATAAATTGGGAAGCTCCTAAGAATGTTGCAGAGGTACGTAGTTTTCTAGGTTTAGCTAGGTATTATCACAGATTTGTTAATGGATTTTCATTGATTACTAACCCTTTGGCTAAATTGCTAAGAAAAAATGTACCATTCAAGTGGATTTTAGAGCGTCAAAGTAGTTTTGAAGAATTAAAACATAGGCTAACTTCTGCACCAGTGTTAGCTATTCCTACAGATA
>CATIWF010161763.1:0-14722 GCA_949630135.1 Balakata baccata
AAGGGTTTCTTTTGTTTGTCTAATTACAAAAAATATGAGACAAACTATCATCTAAGCTCTTCCCTTTTCCACTATTTTTCATGTTTCCTAAAGAAAGAGACCAATGATTGTCTAAATACAAAAAGTGATCTCTTAGACAAATTTTCATAAGGCAATGGTCTATTTCATTACATCAATTCCACAAAGCTAAAGACATTCCCATTTTTACTACGTCTTTTCATAGAAGTGGCTTAACGGGAACTGCCCCATTTTCCCTTAGAACCATCACAGGTCTGCTGTAAAAGTCCCGAGCCACCATACAATAAGTGCTAACAGTGTAAAAAGGTAAATTCAATACATTTATCCTGATACGCCCATCATGGTGATATGATATCAGCTGGAACAAGGTTGGAGGCACTGTTTCCACAGGAACATTATTAAGGTGACAAAGTGCCCTTTTGATTTCTTGCCATGGCCCTGGATCAGTAATAGGATTCTCTCTATGATGCTTCCATACATCAACTTGTGGATAATAATGGCTCATTGTCTCTGCATATCTCATTTCTAGATGCTCATTAATTTTGAATGTTATAAATAGATATGGCTCATCCAGTTCTTCCTCGAATACCCCTTGCCATTCATCAGTAGACATAAATAGCATCAACCACTTGTAAAAATATGAAAGTTGCTCCGGCCATGTATTCCATTGGCTAAAACAGTTAGACAACCATTATTTGTCTAACATGAACCCAATCTTATACTGTTTAGCCAAGTACCATAGAAGGCAATATGCTTCCTTAGGAAATGTAATTGTATCAGCATCGGAGACATAGAAATAATTCAAAAATGGGTATGTTGGGTGCCAATCCAAAAACTTCACAGGAGTGTCATGAATCCCGTATTAGTGAAGTAAAAGTGATTGATAATTCCTAATCATCTCAGCATCTCGGAGAGCCATAGTTTTTTTGAGTATAATGAAAGCTAATTTTGGTGGCAAGTTCCCCGCTATATTTTCAAGTCCAGGAATGGGAATGACATTCTCCATTTCTTTCAGAAGCCTTTTGCTCAGAAGTTTGTGATACTTTATGCATATACAAAACAAATAAGGCCAATTAGATTATATAAAATAAAATATAATATATATATATATAGACAATTCCAATAAATTCATAAAATATTAGGAAAGAGAGTGTTCCATTGTGTACTTAATCTTGGATTTCTTAAGGCAAATTGGATGATCAAGATGGTTACTAGGTTTTTTATTTTTATTTTTTTGTGAGTTTAAGTTATAAACTAACATCGTGAACAAAGTTCAAATGGTTTATGGTCCTCAAGCCGTAGCCAATTTACTGTCATCTATTTCTAGATTAGCGAAGGTTCTTTTGATCAAAGCCTGACCAAAAGAAAACTTGAGTGAGAACCTTTCACGAGCCCTACCGGATTTCTCACGGAGGCATCCCTACTTGGTTCTCGGCCTAATCCTAATAAGAGTAATAGATCAATACCTGATCTTTAAGTGTGTGCATGTGATAGTGCACATTGTGTGAGGGAACACTTACCTTAATCTATCCCTAAAAATAAGCATACAAATAAATACATAACAAGATAAAATAATAAATTAACATATTAGCTAGATCCACTTTTTTAAATAAAACAAAGGCAGTTTCCAGTGGAGTCGCCAAGCTGTCGCACATGGGGATCTAAGATCTTTTTATTGTATGACGCGGAGTGGCCAACTCATTATATTTAAATTGTTATGAAATTTTAAAAGGAGTCGCCACCAATCGTAATTGTTGGATCGATTGGTTTTCTATTAAATAAGGTATGCGTTACAAAGTAAGAGTTCGGGGATCAAATGAATAGGGAATGTATTAGCACCCAAATTCATCTAATTTTGTTAAGATTTATTATTCTTATTATTATTTGTATATTTATTTTCGTAATATATTATCTAATTCCTGGATAAAGTAAGGTAAAGTTTTTTTTTTTTTTCGTATATCTGAGTTCAATTATTTTTATCATCTTAGTGGAATTAATTTGGTTATTAATTTTTTGAGTTACCGATATCCAATTCCTGGATATTCATAAAATAAACTAGTAATATTTTTTTTAAAAAAAAATTATATCCAATACCTAGATATAGTAAAATATATTTTTATTAGTAAGTTGGACTTGATTCAAATCGAATGCCTACGTACCCATTTAAGAAATCAAAGTCCACGTAGTTCAAATTAAATTTATCATTTTAGAAAAAAAAATAATTTAAAATAAATAAATTTTGTCACATTCAACTCCTGAATAATAATAATAATAATAATAATAATAATAATAATAATAATAATAATAATAATAATAATAATAATAATAATAATAATAACTACTTTTGTAATGCATATAAAAAAAATTGTTGAATTTATTATAGCGAGGTATATGTGATTTTTTCAAGTATTGTAGTAGTGCATATAAGAAACAAAGAAAATAATAATAAAAAAATTATTTCTCATTATTTTTCAAGTGTTACACAAAATTTTGATTTTTTTTCCGTACAAAAAAAATTATTTCTTGTTATACCTAACTTTTAGTTATAAATATAAATATAAAATAGTGATTTTTATTAAGATAAAATTCACATCTTCTATCAAATCTTAATTTATATTATATATTTTATCGTTTTGAATTTATTATAGTGAAGTACATATATGGGGAGCCAAATATATAATATTTTATATATAGACATAGAATAATATTATTTTATTACTCTAATACATGCTAGATCAAATTTTTACTTTTTATCTAGGAAAATAAAATTTCGTATATTTTTATTATTTCTAGTTTTTATTCTATTATAAATAAAAAATTAATAAAATAATGAAGATTTATACATGAATAATAATAATGATGAACCGTGGAAAACATATATTTTTTATTTATTTGATTTTTTCCATTTTTTTTATTAACACAATTTTTTTTTTGAAAAAAAGAAAATCACATCATACTATTTATTATCTTTATATATATATATCATTAATGAGTTTATAAATGAAAGTCTTTCTATCTATTTTTTTTTTTTTAAGATATACTCCATGATATAAATGTTAATATATAGATCTCAACAAATAATAGTGACAACAATACTAACATGTAAAAAAATAAAATAAAAAGCAAAATAATAATAAACATAGTTACAACACATAATAATAATAATAATAATAATAATAATAATAAAATCAACATAATAATGAACTAAACTTATAGATCAAGAAACATAAAAATGAATGAAAAAAAATAATAAAAAAAAAACATATTTTTTCATCATGAAATAATAACTAAAATAAAAGAAAATACATTTTTTCAATAGAACAAGTAGATCATAAATTACAATCCATGTAATTTATGATGATATATTCAAAAAAAAATTACTCTCTTTTTTTTATTCTCTCTTTTTCTTTTCTTTCTTCCTTCTCTTTTTTCTTTCTTCTTTTCCTTTTCTTTCTTCCTTTAATCTTTTATCTTTTTTCTTTCTCCTTTCTTCTCTCTTTTTCCCTCCAAATTTTTGTTTTTGCTTTGTCATGTGAATTGGTGCCCTTTTATGGGGGAAAAACATATGTTTTGGTCTTTAGGATAAAACTTTTATTCATTGTGCCTAAATCTAAAAATAAAACAAAAAAATATATTTGTAAGATATGGAGACATGGGAGGTATGAGAGATTTCTTTTTCCACACTCATGCATGTGACTTTTTCAAAAAAAAAATTATTATTATCATTTATTTTTTAATTAATTTCCTTTTTTTATTTTAATGTAGAGACTTTAATTTAGATGGACCAAAAAATGCCCAAATGGTTCTAATATATAGCCCAAGAAGCCCAGTGAAGAATAATGACCTCAAAAAAAAATAGTCCAAATTAATTATTTAATATAGAGCAAATTCATATGAAAATTTTAATTACTTGCTCTTATATTTTTTGTATCTACAGTATACTTCCTCTTTTGACGCGATTTTTTGGTGTTTGGTAGTTATTCAATCTCTATGTCTTTCATTCTCTCCATTCTCTTCTCCATTCTTTGTATGATTTTAGTGGTTGCGTTTCTATTGGGATTACAGTTGGTGCAATTTTTAGTTGTTCATGTGATATTTGTGTTTTTTTGCTGCCATTCAAATTTTTTTTGGTTTTGTTTGTTTTGAAGATGATTCAATGGATGTAGGTTGGGAGAGCAGGATTGTGGCTTCTTCTTCGAATGTAGGTAAGATTTTCTATGATTATTAGTTCAAAATTATAATATATAGATGTATAAATTTGATTATGTTTTTAATCTATGTTATGGTTGTTTGATATTATGCAGTTCTATTGTTTTTATTTTTTCCTTTTTTTTTATGAATGTTATGGAGTGGAGGTGCATCTTATTTTTTATATATAGTTTCTAAATTTGATCAAGTACATATGGATTTATTTGAGTACAAGTTTTTTTAGTTTATTAATAAAAGTTTGTTTGTTGTAAATTGTAGGTTCATTAGTTTATAGATAAATGTTCATTAGTTTATTTATAAAGGTTCATTAGTTTATTTATAAATGTTCAATAATATATTAATAAATGTTCATTAGTTTATTTATAAAGGTTCAATAATATATTAATAAATGTTCATTAGTTTATTAATAGAGGTTCATTAGTTTATCAATAGAGGTTCATTAGTTTATTAATAGAAATTCATTAATTTTTTAATAAAGGTTCATTAGTTTATTAATGAAGGTTCATTAGTTAAATAAAAAAGGTTCATTAGTTTTTGTGTTGATGAATTCTTATTTATGCTTTTTCATATGATAATTGTATTGTTACTACTTCTACTGATGATGATTTGTTGGGTGTGTCTGTGAAATCTGCTGAAAAGGCATATAATTTATATAATGATTATGTTTTTAGAATGAGTTTTAGTGTTAGAAAGAGTTAGCAAATGTATAGTGCTGGAAAAAAAACTGTTGATGAAAAGGTTTTATTGCTTAAAAGGCTAGAGATAAAGAAAATGTAGAAAAAGGAAATAAGTGTTATGCGAAGCTTGATGTTCCATGTGGTTGTAAAGTTTTTATAGAATTTGATGTGGATGAAAATGGAATTTGGATTGTGTCTCGAAATGAAAAGGAGCACAATCATGAGTTAGTTGGATCGAGCAAAACTCACCTTCTTCGTTTGCATAGGAAGGTTACAAAAAACCAGCTTGTTTATGTTGAGCATTTGAAGGAGACTAGGGTTGCGGCATCTAATGGGATTAGATTGCTTAAAAAGCAATTTGAAAGTTCCCCTTTTTTTGGTTTTATTCTTAGGGATGCTTATAATCATCTAGCTTTGGAAAATTTGAAGAAATTTGATAGCATCGATTCTAATTCTTTGATTGAGATTTTAGGCAAAGGCAATCAAATGAGGACTTCTTTTTTTTTTTTATTTTGAAATTGATAGCGATGAAAGATTGTGTAGCTTTTTTTAGAGAGATTCTTGGATGAAGCAAGATTATGAGCTTTTTGGAGATCTTTTAGTGCATGATACGACTCATGCACTAATAGATATTATATGATTTGTGGTCTATTTGTAGGTATGTTCATTAATTTATTGATATATGTTTGCTTGTTATATAGTGTAGGTTCATTATAATACAGTAATTGTTTATTACTTTATTTATAAAAGTTCATTTGTTTTAAATTGTAGGTTATTGGTAAAAGTTTATTATGAATAAAGTAAAAGTTTATTAATTTATTAATAATGGTTCATTAGTTTATTAATTTAGGTTCATTTATTGTAAACTATAGGTTATTAGTAAAGGTTCATTTGGAATATATTAAAGGTTTATTAGTTTATCAGTAAATGTTCATTAGTTTATCTATAAGGATTCATTAGTTTATTCATAAAGATTCATTAGTTTACTTATAAATGTTCATTTGTTTTGAACTATAGGTTATTCATTAGGAATAGAGTAAAAGTTTATTAGTTTATTAATAATGATTCTTTAGTTTATTAATAAAGGTTCTTTTATTGTGAAGTGTAGGTTATTAGTAAAGGTTCATTAGTTTATAACTATAAGTTATTCATTAGGAATGAATAGATGTTTACATATATATATATATATATATATATATATATATATATATATATATGTTTGTAGATAAACCATGAATGTGATGTTTGGATATGACTTTTTATTAAATAAGAGAATAAAGTCTTTGTTATGGCTCCTTAGTACATTTTTGAGATCAATAAGAGGTAGATATCCATAGACTATAATGAAGGATTAATATGCCGCTACGGCTGCTGCTATTGCTCAAGTTTTTTGAAATTCATAGCATAAACTCTATATATGGCATATAGGAGAGAATTTAAAGAAGAATATCAAATCCTTGAGAAGTCAAAAAGGATTTGTTGATGTATTCAATCAAGTCCTTAAATACTGTGATACAGAGGCTGAGTTTGAGTTTTATTGGAGCAGGTATGTGATTTGTAATGAATCTTACTATTTTATTCTATGAACATATGTGTGATGTGGCTTTTTCTTTGCTTCACTTTCCTCAATCTGCTGCTGTATTTTTTTTTTTTAATGAATGTTGTGTTTATTTGTTCCATTTTTTTCTTCTTGAGGTTGGAATTGGAATATCATTCTCACAATATTCCTTAGATGCAAAAGTTTTTTGATATTAGACATAAATGGTGTCCTACATTTAGTAAAGATTATTTCGGGTGGAATTCTATCATCACAAAGGTGTGAGACTACCCATTGTTATGTGTCTCTGAGGCTCTTCAAAACAGCCGGTCTTTGTGATTTATACAATTGTTTTATTAATGTTATTTCAAAATGGAGAACCAATAAAAATGGAGAAGATATGCGTTGTTTGCATGGTGTTGCACCAATGGTTTTGGATGGTGTGAAGCTTCTTTCACATGCAAAAGAAATATATATAATGAAGATATATTTTCTGTTTGAGGAGCAATATAAGAAGGGTTGTTCTTATCATCAAATTTGTATGGTTGATAATGGTAGTATTCTTAAGTATCATGTTTAGCGGCCAAATTTGGATAGTATTCATCATGAAGTTGTTTTTTATATTGCAAATATGTCTATATCTTGAACTTGCAAGATGAGTTTTGAGGTATGTGAAAATGAATAAATTTTTAGTTAAGGAACCTTTATGTTGTGTTGAATGAACCTGTAGTTGATAACTAATGAACCTTTAGGCAAATACTACTAGCTGGTAGATAAGTTTTCCTTTATGTTGTGTTGAATGAACCGATGTTTATTAAGTAATGTTCCTTTATTAATTGAATAATGAACCTAAATCATGGAGCAAAGAAACAAATTTTAAGATGAACCTATAGTTAACAACAAACCTTTAATGTTAAACTAATGAACCTTTTTTATTTAACTAATGAACATTTAAGTAATAAACCATTATTAATAAACTAATAAAATTTTTATTAATAAACTAATGAACTTTTATTAATATGCTTATGAACCTCTATTAATAAACTAATGAACCTTTTATTAATAATCTACAGTTGTGTTGAATGAATATTTAGTTGATAACTAATGAACGTATAGGCAAATATTGTCAGTTAGCAAATAAGTTTCATCTCTTAACTACTGTCTATTTGTGTGTTATATGAAAATTTGTGAATTTTTTCCTTTTTTTTTATGAAGCTGAAGTTAATAATTAATGAACCTATAGGCAAATAGCTATCAACCTTTATATAGTTATGTTTTTTTTCAGGTCGGGATTCTTTGCTCCCATTATTTGTGTGTTATGAATGTGCATTGTGGGAACGAAATTCCAAACAAATATAGTGTCAAGAGATGGACCAAAGGTCTGATTGATAGTATAATCTTTGATATTCCATTGCGCTTTTCATATGATGAATTTGATTTTGCTAGTTCTCTTTGGAGGATACAGATGATAAGAAATTTCCACAAGTTAATTTCAGCTAGTGAAGACAATATAAAGGCTAGACAACATTGTGAAGAAGCTTTTGAAAGTGCAAAAATAAAAATTATAGAGGAGGTTGGTCCCATTTGCATAGAAGAAGAAATCGATGCAAATTCTTGTTTAAGTGGAAAAATACAGAGTTCACTTGGTAGTAGAGCAAAAGGTCAACGCAATAAAAGAATTAAGAGTGTAATAGTGAAGAAGTTTAATCAAGCCAAAGATCGAAGTAAAAGTGCTCAAATGGATACATTGCATACGAAAATTGATGTACATGCTTGTGTTCAGGTATAAACTGATGAACCTGTATATCATTTTTGAAATGAAGCTGGGAATGAAGGTTTAATGAATTTTTTGTTTGTTTTGTAGGAAAGTGTTTCACAGTTAGTTGGAGAAGGATATCTAACTCATCCAAATTGTGGCAGTTCAGTGTTGGTAATTATTATTCCAAATTCAAGTTTAAATCATTATTGAATTGTAAATTCAATTTGTTTGAAGTTTTTATTTTTTTTAGTCATTATAGTTGTAAATATACATTTTGGATCACATTATTTAGTCATTAATAATCAATGAAGCTCTTGTTTTATTTCATTGCTAATGTATGTACAATTTACAACAAATAAAATGTAACACCTTATACCTTTATATATAACATATACTTGTATCATGTCATCATATATTACACAGTAATAAGACATAATCATGTTTACAGTGAGAGATAATTTTTTTGAATCATATAACAGTATCACTTTGTAGCATTTAACAATTCAGCAAAGCATAACAACTTGACTATATACATAATATATATATCACACCATCGCGTATTCACTATATTATACATATACAGATATACAGTCCAAAACATAAAAGACATATCTCTATACATATATGAAATGCAAGGAGAAAGATTGGTGAGTTGCGACTCAGTGAGAATAATCATCAAAAGCTTTCTAAAGTACTAAGCAAATCATAATTACAAGTAATAATTGTCATTCATACACATTTTATATATCATTCTATTTATCAATACCATATGAATATAAATAATGTTAATTCATGTAAACATTTCATTTGCTTGTGTTTATGTTTATGTCTTTTTTTTTGTGACCAGGCTAAACAAACACTGTCTTAAATTTTCATGTGAATATTTACATTAGCTAGCTTGATCATTTGTAATATTTGTACATTTGCTAGGCCATAGGCCTTTTCTTTTGCTTTTGAAAATTTATTTGAGTCATAGGCTTCTTCTTTTGCTTTATAATGTCATTTAGCTAGTCACAATGTCTTTTAAGTCCATATGCACATACATTTGCAATAATCATTGCTTTTACATCAACCATTATACATTTCAGTCAACATTTACCTTGTACCTATACATGTAATGAAAATATATACTTTACATTCAATACAGTCTCATTGGTCATATCATAGCAATTATGTAATTCAAATCAAACAAATCAAGTCATATTACACATAGCACGTAATAATCACACGTACCAAAGAAATCGTTTGATAATTAAACTCACATTTTATTTTGATATTGAACCCCTAACTTATTGTCTTTCACTTCCTTGGGGGTCTCCAATATACTGTGAGCCTAATTGAATATATATTTGGTCAATTGGTAGCTAATTAAACTTAGTAAAATTTTAACAAATTGAAATATACATAATATGAACCACTAACTAGGGTTTGATATTATGGCAGTATGACATTTATATGTTTAGAAGCTTATAACTTTTTCTATACTAGTCCACTTTATATGATTATTATTTCTAATTAAAGCTAACATGCAGGGCTTTAATTAAAGCTTATAACTTTTAGAGTGGGGATTGTGTAATTTTTGGTATAATTTCTATTCATGTTCTATTTTCTGCCCTTTGGCAGTTTTGGGATATCAATTTTATTTCTTCATATATCACAACATGAAATTTATATTTTTATGAAAATTTTTATAAATATAGATATGTTAAAATGAAACATTTTTTATGTTGAAAACTTTCATCCATTCTGCCTCTAAAGTCTTTATATAATAGAGTACTTTTGACTGGTCAAGAATAGGGTTAGCATCCAAACCAATCTGAATTTTGAAGGATATATCTCATAAAATAAATAACATATTGGGGTGATATTTAGGCTAAAATTTAGATAAAACATATACATATAACTTTTATGTTTCGACCATTTATAGATTATGTCTATAAAGAGCTCAAAATGGGAAAATAACTGACTGGACTTGTACAGGACACTAAGCAGGCAGCTCAAATATGAAATAGACATGACTCTCTTCATAATAACTCAATGTCTGCCTATAATCTGGCTATGAAATTTATTATGCCAATAGATAACGCAAATGATATAAATTTTGTGTTTCACATTTCCTCAAATACATAATTTATCATATAGAAAAATAATCAAGACAGTAGGTAATTCAGCTAGGTTCTACAACCAAACTAGTCTAAATCACATGCTAATATCTTTCCACATACACCAAATCATGTAAAACTATTTATATAGCCGTGAAGCTATGACACTCATATACAAGTTTGATATTTGGAATTTCTTTAAATTCGGTCTCTAACTTGAAGAAAATGAAGGCCAACTTGTTGCCCTTAAAACAGAATCAAAAGCTATGTTGTGTTACTTGTACCTTTATAGACCTAACTTAACTAATTTCTTAACTCAAAATTAACAACACAAGAGAGGAGAATTACCTTACTAATGGTCAAATGATAGAGTTTGGGACTTGAAATCAGAAGAAAATGAAGAAGGAAATGGAAAAGAAGAAGATGATCTCAATTGGGGTTAAAGAGTCAGCCGCCCAAGTTTTTTTTTTTTTGGTCCATTTCCTTGTTTTTCTTTTTTTTTCCCCTTTATATTATTTATTTAATTTATTCATTCATTCATTCATTATTATTATTATTATTATTATTATTATTATTATTATTATTATTTTACTCTTATTTCCTCCACATATTTACATGTACCTAGTCAATGCCAAAAATACTATATAATCAAATAATCTAATCTAAACTAATCTAACTATGACAAATTCTATTTATTTTGATTTAATCATTTTATGTGATTTAATTCCTAATACATTATCATCCTTATTTAATTTATGACTTGACACGTGCGACTTGCTCCTATTGCGATAAACCAACACGTAACAACTCTATTTTGTGAGCACGTTCAAGCCAAAACCCAATGTATGCATGTGCCTCATGTGACTGACATATATAAAATGAATATATCCAAATAAAATGCATGTAATAATGCATATGGAAAAGTTGAGGGTGTTACATAAAGCTTTATTAATAGATTAATGGCATTTACTAATGACCTAATGAACATTTACTTTATTCATAATGAACATTTACTTTATTCATAATGAACCTACAATTTACAACAAATGAACTTTTATCAATAAAGTAGTGAACCTTTACTTTAATGATAATGAACATATAGTTCATAACAAATGAACTTTTATCAATAAAGTAGTGAACCTTTACTTTAATGATAATGAACATATAGTTCATAACAAATGAATTTTTATTAATAAAGTAATGAACCTTTAATTCATTCTTAATAAATGTATAGTTTAAAACAAAATGAACTTTTATTGAAAACCTAATGAACCTTTAATTTATTATTTTCAATGAACCTACAGTTTACAACAAATGAACTTTTATTGATCAAGTAATGAATATTTACTTTAATCATAATGAATTTACAGTTCATAACAAATGAATATATATGATAAAGTAATGAACATTTATTGATAACCTAATGAACATTTAATTTATTTTTAATAAATGTACAGTTTAAAACAAAATAAACCTTTATTGATAACCTAATGAATCTACAGTTTGCAAAATATGAAATTTTATTGATAAACTAATGAAATTTTACTTTAATCATAATGAACCTACAATTTATAACAAATGAACTTTTATTAAAAAACTAATGAACCTTTAATTCATTTTTAATAAATGTATAGTTCAAAACAAAATGAACATATGTTTATAACGTAATGAACCTTTAATGTATTGCTAATGAATCTACAGTTAATGACAAATGAACATGTATTATATAAATATACTCATTAAATTTTAAAGAACCTATAATCAACATGTACTATATTAATATTGCAAAATATTTAAGCTACAATTTAAATTGTAATCCAAATCATTTCAAAATACATCTCAATAAAACATTATAATTTGTAATCCCAAACATTCTCAAGTCTTCATTTTTTTCTTTGATAAAGCAAATTATTTTTTTGCTTGTTTCAATACCTCATCCCTACATGTATTAACTTTCATCAACAAAATATCTTATTAGTATTTTGCCCTAAGGGATTTCAGGAAAAGTTGATCATTATCTTTTTTGAAACCATAATTCCAATTTTCTTTATCTCTATTGTATGTCTCCATATGTCTCATTGTATAGACTCCACGATCAGAATTTTATCTACTTGATCTTCATGACATTTTTACTAAATTTTCAGCATATTTTGAGAAATCTTTGTCTTAATGGACTTTGTTTTTTGTCAAGTAGATTCGGAATGCTTCTGCTAGTAATATAGAGAAAGTAAGGAATGTACAATACTAAGCAACATAGAAAGCACAAATAGTAATGAACCTATTACTCATTACTATTAAACCCATAACATAAATTCTAACGTAACAGTTGAACTTACCAGTATTCTTATCAAGCCTTCATATTTGTTATTATAGGAGACTTTGAGAGTTCTGTTATCTATAAGGTCTATTCTTCCCATTTTGAATTTAATGCAAACCACAAAATAGTGTTCATATCGATGAATGGGGAAGAAAACCTGAAAATTGAATACGTATAGTTAAAAATGATGAAAATTCATGAACCTATAGTTTGAAAGCTAGTGAACCTTTATTAATAGAGTAATGAACTTGCTTTTTTAACTAATGAACTTTTATGATCAAATAATGAACCTTTAATTTAATTATAATGAACCTATAGTTTATAACAAATGAATCTTTATTGATAACTTAATGAACCTTTATTGATAACCTAATGAACCTACAGTTTACAAAATATGAAATTTTATTGATCAAGTAATGAACCTTTACTTTAATCACAATTAACCTACAGTTCATAACAAATGAATCTTTATGGATAATGAACCTAAAGTTCATAACAAATGAACTTTTATTGATAATGAACCTACAGTTCATAACAAATGAACCTTGCTTTTTAAATTAATGAACCTTTTTAGTAATGAGTAATGAACCTATATCATGAAGCAAACAAATATAAATTTTGACAAAAATCACAATAATCAAATTATAATTATCTAATTAATAACTAATGAACTTTACTTTTTCAACCGATGAACCTTTATTACTTGAGTAATAAAGGTAAATCAATAAGGAAGATGATGACCATATAGCACTTACCATGTTATCTTTAGCAATATTAATTTTCAGAGGGTTTAATTCTTTTTTCAAAATTCTGTTGACATTCTTGTGGGTGTAGACTCGCAATAAACAACTTTGTTGTATCCAATTGAAGCTAGAAAGAAATAAAATTGAATTAATGAACCTAACAATATGAAGTAATGAATTTACATTTGTCGACAAAGTGTAATTTTAGGTAGATTAGAGGAACATTTTACTTACGTGTGCATTGGTCTCGAAGAATACTCTTTTTGGTCTCTTTTTTATGTCAACAATGTTCATCCTTATAGACCAAATTTCTATTATACTCTTTTCAACCTCTCCTTCGGAAAGGGTTTGAAATATTTCTCTTGTAAGAAAATAATCATCATACATGAACAACATTTCGCTATCAAAAAATGAAATAAAAAATGGTTAATGCAATGAACATACAGTTATCATGTAATGGAACTAGAGTATTCAAATAGTGAACCTATAGGATGGAACTCACTCTTTTCTGCTCTCTTCTATTTCAAGTGTGAATGCAAACTCTGAGATTAATTTTTCTTTTGTAGTTAAATTCTCAAGTATCGCATCATTGCTTGTCCAGAATAGGGATCTTAAAGCTAAAGGAAGCCTTTTGTGCTTCCTTATTGGCCTTTTTCTTATCTGTACATCTTCTGTTTCTAATTCAAATTCTTCAATTACTCTAAAAGAAAAAGGTAGAATGTTAATAAAGCTACTGTAAGAAAAAGGTAGAATGTTAATGAAGCTACTGTCCATGCATAATGAACTTTATATTAACAAACTAATGAACTTCTACTGTATTCCTAATGAACCTACAATTTAAAACAAATGAACCTCACTACATAAATTAGTGAAACTTTTACTATATTTCTAATGAACCTATAGCTTAAAACAAAATGAACATTTATGGTACTAATTTAAGATACATACTCATCACATATTTGTGTAGGCGTTTGAGGTTCCCTAGGCACTTGAGGTGGCTCTGTAAGGGAGAAGGAGCAAACTATTCTGCTTGGTCGACCATTTATGGCTACCACCAAAACAGTAATAGATGTTCACAATGGTAAGCTCACTATGACTGTGTTAGGAGAAACAATTGAGTTTAAGGAGTTTGATTCAATGACTTGTCCTCCTACTTCTTCTTTTGATGAATGCTCATATATAGATTGTTTGGACTCATATGTTTATGATGTCTATATACAGGATAGGCCAAACAAATTGGAAATTGCTCTAACAATGAACGACACAGATGAATGTTTGGATGGGGAAGTAGAAGAAATTTATAACAACTTAGACTCAACTGAACCACTAGAGACAAACCTAGTTGTACCATATCCCTCAT
>CATIWF010161769.1:0-10798 GCA_949630135.1 Balakata baccata
TTGAAAACTATGTTAATTACTTCTAATTATGGCTTCTAGATATAGAAATATTCATAAATTTTTTATAATATATTAGATTACTTTTGTATCTAAATAATTTTATATATTTGTATATTAGATATTAATTATCACAATAATTAAATATTGTAAGATTCACTAGGTTGGACTTGTATTAAAAAATATTGCATCACAATATACAAAAATTTAGAATGCTCAATATATATAATATTTATATGGGATTTTATTTAATTTAATTGTTTTTTCTTGTACAATTTTTAGGATTAAATGTTAACTGTTAAATTCAATTCCGAACAAGTTACTTTTAATGGTGAATGTTTTTGAACACCATGATTGTACAAGAATTTATTTACTAATCTACAAATTATATTCTGAATTTTCTATTAGTTAAAGTAGTGTTTTGAATTTTTGGATGATTTTCATTAGGGGTGTTTATGGTTCAGTTTAATAGGATTAGAACATAAATTTATAACCAAACCAATAAAGTTGGTTTTCTAATACTTCAATTTTTAACCAAACGAAGCATTATTAATAATATCCAAACCAATATTATTTGGATTCGGTTTGGATCAGTTCGATAAATAAATAAAGACAAAATAAAAAATTAAAATATCATAAAATTTCAAAAAATTAACTTAAAACCATAATCAAAATAACAAAATGAAAATCATCCAAAATATAAAAATTCTGCACACTACTTTAACTTCTATAAGTCCAAAGTATAATTTATAAATTAGTAAAATAATTCTTGCTTAAACATGGAGTTTTAAAACATTAAAAAAAAACATTTAATCCTAAAAATTCTAATCCTAAAAATTCTATAAGTAAAAGAAAAAAATTAAATTAGATATTTTTTTTTTTGCAAATATATACATTTACTAATCACATATAGTATATTGAAAAATCTCCTATATATAACACCCAAAGTTAGGGCTTAGTAGTATCGAGGTATATGTAACATATGTAGAGTATATGAATGAGATACAAGATGATACAAGTGAGGAATAAGTTAAATCAAAGGTATTTTTCAATGGCGTATCGAAAGAATTTGGAGGGTTAATTCAAGTATTTGAAGAGTGTAAGGTTGGATTTGGGTATTGGGCTTTGTAAAGGTTGAAAGAATGAAGAAAAAGTGAGTTTTGATATTATCACACCCGCATAGGGTGTCACGGTTGTGATAGTCAAGGCAGTGTTTATGTGAGCACTATTACCTGTCACAACTAGGCATAGGGTCCTGGTTGGCCTAACTTGGCACGACTAACTCTTATAATCATTTATGAGGTAGAAATTAGTAATTTGGATAAAAATCTCATGTAATGACCTTAATGAGGTTCGTTTATGTTATCATGAAAGAGTAAAATAAATTGGTATGTTATAGGTATACAATGAAGATCAATAAGTCGATTATGATCGTTAATGTGGCAAAAAGGTATGTTGGGACCAACCAATTGGTGCATGGACACATTCAATACCTCGACATGATTATTAAGATTTGAACCATGTGTTTTTTATGCTCTATATTGCTTAAATGCTTGATTATGTGAATTGTATGCCTAAAATTTGTAAAAATGAATGTGGAGAATAGAAATGCATAAAAGGTAGAATGCAAACATGTTTAATATGCTTGGTATACTTTTGAGCCTTGAGATGGCTTATGGCTTGTTAGCCTGAGTTATGTTGATGTTGACATGATAAGAATGAGTAATTGGTAAGATTTATAATAAATGTGATATTAGTATTAAATATGGCTTGAGATGAATTTTACCAAGTTATATGCCAACATTGTTTCCTTTAAGAATTTGCCTATGTATGTGTCATGAGAATGTTGGTTTGTGTGTTGTTAAAGAGGTTCCACTAGAGAGAACCATATATTGCATGTGGCTTTGACAAAAATTTGTTTTTGTGGCATGAATTTTGGATGTGAAAATAATGGGACCATAGGGTCACCACCATGCAAGTTGTAACACATGTGCTGAATCCATAAGAACAAGTAGGCATAATGGTTCACCACTAGGCAAGCTATGACACTAGAGGTGAACACATATGATTAACACTTTTGTGATATATTTACGTGAGATATGTTTGACCTATGCTATGAGAATTTATAATTGTGTTAGTCTTGAGATAAAAAATGAGTTTGTTGATAAGTAAAATGTGATGAGATTGAAGTGGTTGTCTGTTAAATATCAAAAGGAAGATAAATGCTTAAATTACTTTAACTAGGAAGAGAGTTATGATAGATGACATGTCATTAAGGTAACCTTGGTACTATACTTGGACCGAAGTTAGCCATTATGGCACCGAGACCCATGTATCAAGGGGTTATGCCTAGAGCGGCACTCTTGGAGACTTGAGTTTTATTTTCTATCAGACGGAATTCCTAAAAGGCTCAAAGTAGCAGTAGATCCCATATCCATTTTAGTTCGGTATAGATATATGGGCAAAGTAATCATGGCAACCTTACAATAGTAAGTATTAAGGTGATAATGTGTTGAAAATTCTATGTGATAATACTATGAGATATGCCTTGTTGTGATGATATATGTTTAGATATAAGAATATGGTTGAGGTAACATTATATATATATATATATATATATATATATTCTTGCACAACAAGATATATATCTCAGAGTGCACAATACTCCATGTATATCATGTTTGAGATAAATCTTGGAATTGTTAGTTGACATGAGTATGTAAAATGTGATATTGATATTTAAACGTGTTGTAGAATTTATAACATAGACATGTTATAAGGTGAGTTATATGACACATAATCACATGTTATATGAATTCTACTATGGAAGTTAAATTGGCACATAAGATATGTATGATTGGGCATGGATATATGTTTTGGCATTATAGTTGTGTCTTGCTTGGCATGTTGTATGAAAGAAATGATTTGTATGTTGCCCATATTTTGGTTGTTTGATGATGTCATACAATGTGGTGGATTTGAATGCATATATGCACCACTAAGCATGAGTTGTTTAGTATATGCGTGTTTCTCACATATAAATTGAGAGATTTTGTAGCTGTTGATAGAAGATAGAGCATATGAAATCAAAGATCAAACCAACACTAAGAGAATTGTGATATATGCATGATTTGGATTTATGGCTTTTGCATTGTAAAAGAGTTTTGAAATGTATTTATATTTTAAGGAAACTTTGTATTATTTGAGCCTAATATAGCTCAAGTATTTTAATGGATGTATAAAAAGTTTTCATTTTCATAAAATGTGTTTTGGTTTTAAATTCAAGTCATCATGGCCGTGATGCAAACATATTTTTAATTTATCGGCTTTTGGGGGATAACATTGTCTCATATAATTGGGTATATATATATATATATATTCTTCTTGCACAACAAGATATATATCTCAGAGTGCACAATACTCCATGTATATCATGTTTGAGATAAATCTTGGAATGGATTGTTAGTTGACATGAGTATGTAAAATGTGATATTGATATTTAAACGTGTTGTAGAATTTATAACATAAATATGTTTTTGAGGTGAGTTACATGACACATAATCACTTGCTATATGAATTCTACTATGGAAGTTAAATTGGCACATGAGATATGTATGTTTGGACATGGATATATGTTTTGGCGTTATAGTTGTGTCTTGCTTGGCATGTTGTATGAAGGAAATGATTTGTATGTTGTCCATATTTTGGTTGGTTCATGATGTCATACAATGTGGTGGATTTGAATGCATATATGCACCACTAAGCATTAGTTGCTTAGTGTATACATATTTCTCACGTATAGATTGAGAGATTTTGTAGCTGTTGATAGAAGATAGAGCATATGAAATCAAATATCAAGCCAACACTAAAAAAATTGTGACACATGCATGATTTGGATTATGGCTTTTGTATTGTAAAAGAGTTTTGAAATGTATTTATATTTTAAGGAAACTTTGTATTATTTGAGCCTGATATAGCTCAAGTATTTTAATGAATATATATAAAGTTTTCATTTTCATAAAATGTGTTTTGGTTTTAAATTCAAGCCTTCATGTTTGTGATGCAAACATATTTTTAATTTATTCTCTTTTGGTAAAGTTGGATAACATTATCTCATATAATTGGGTAACTCTAGTTATATATATATACTAGTTTTTCATAACATGCTTTACACGTGATTATCAAATATTGAACTCGTCATTAATCAATACTTGATTTTCATGTAATTTTTTATTAATTTATTTCATCTTATTATGATATTTTATTCATAATGAATTATATGAGTAATGTTTATCTTAAATTCTATCAAATTCTTAATTTGTCCATTATTAATAGTCATATATATAATAGAGATAGTAAGTACTTTACAATTTTAGTAATAATAAATTATATATAGTAAATTATGATGATGTATTTATAAATTTTTTTTATTAGAATTTGATTGTTTCTTATTTTGAACTTGATTGTTATGAATTTTATTATTCATCGTTTTGAACTTAATTGTTCATCTCATATTGGTTTAATGTTTATATTTTAATTGCATATCATTTAAAACTTGATTATTCAACCTCTTGAATATGATTATTCGTCATTTTGAACTTGATTGTTTATTGCATGTTCATTACTTATAATATATTTTTATTATTTTTATTACTTATTAAGTTATTTAATTATTTTATTACTTATTAATATTTAAGTTCATTAATTTAATAAATAATAAAATAAAATAATTTGATTAATGAATTGTCAATACCATTCAATAATAAATTAAATTATTAAATGAAAAAATTAACTCAATTAACTAATACAATTAAGTTGGTGTGCTTTTACTGATTATTAGATATTGAAATTCATCATTAATCATCATTTGATTTTATATAATTTTTTTGTTTTTTATTAATTTTTTCGTCTTATTATGATATTTTATTCATAATAAATTATATAAGTATATATTTATCTCAAAATCTATCAAATTACTAATTTGTCTATTATTAAGAGTCATATATAATATAGAAGCAGTAAGTATTTAACGGTCATTTTGTCTGTCCCCATTTTTTCCTATTCATTCGCGCATGATTTTTAATAATTATATTCATAATTATTAAATAAATATTAATAATAATCTTGTATGACAAATTAATTTTAATTATCATATAATTAAATCACATTTAATTTAAATATTAATAGTTTTTAATTATATTTGATTCTTATATCATACTATATACAAAAAAAATCATGTCATATTATCTGGCCCATTAATTATTTTGCCCACTATATTTGTTGATTTATTTACTATATACAAATGATCTTGTCTATTATATTTTTTTAATCGTGCCTTCCTAATATTTTTTATTTCTTTTTAATATTAGTTATATGTTTTTTATAATTAATAGAATTGGACTTCTAATTAATGAATTATTAAATATTATTCACTAATAAATTAAATTATTAAATGACAAAATTAAACATATTAACTAATACAATTAGGTTGGTTGCATTGCACATAATTATTAGATATTAGACTCGTATTATAATTTAAATGAAGATTACTAATTGGTCCATTATTAACAGTCATATATAAAATAGAGTTAGTAAGTATTTTACGGTTATTTTGTTCATATCTCAAATTACTAATTTGTTCATTATTAAGAATTATATATAAAATAGATGTGATAAGTATTTTACGATCATTTTCTTTGTCCCCCTATTCTCAATCATCCATTTTAATAATTAGACACATCATTATTAATAAATAATAATAATCTTGTCCAACAAATTAATTTTTGTTACTTTTAATTATTATGTAATTAAGTCACATTTAATTTAAATAATAATGATTGTTAATTATATTTGATTCTTATAATTAATATAAAAGTAAATTATATTATACTATGCAAGTAAATTTTAAAAACTTAACTCATTTTTTATATGATTAAAATAAATTAATTATTGAACTATATAAAAATTATTAACAAATTATAACTTCTCAAATAACTTATAAGAATTATACTTAGTATTTTGAAATTTATATCATATGTTACCATTACATAAATTCAATATTTCAGTAAAAACTATTATTATTGTACTTTAAATGACAATATACTATAATTATTTTTTTTGTCATGTTTTCATAATAATTTTTTATTAAATTATTTTTTTTTTCAAATTTGTATGTCCCTTCTATTCCCACTTTTATATATAGTATGATGATATGATGATTATGATATGATTATGATTTTTCACTAACGTGTCTTGCACATAATTATTAAATATTGAACTCGTATTATAACTCATATGAAAATTACTAATTTATCAATTATTAAAAGTCATATATAAAATAGAGGTAGTAAGTATTTTTACGGTCATTTTGTATATCTCTCTATTCTCAATCATCCACGAGCAATGCATATGATTTTTAATAATTAGACTCATCATTACTAAATAAATTATTGTCTAATAAATTAATTTTAGTTACTTTTAATTATTATGCAATTAAGTCATATTTAATTTAAATATTAATTATATTTGATTCTTATATTTTATATAAAAATAAATTATATTATTCTATGCACGTTAAAAAACTTAACTTGTATATGATTAAAATAAATTAGTTATTGAATTATATAAAATTATTGAGAAATTTTAACTTTTCAAATAATTTATGGCTATAATTGGATTGAGTGATTTTGAATGAATGATTTTCAATAATTCATGGATTTATGTCAAATTCATTGTTTGATTATTTAAAAAAATGTCAAAATCAATGAATTTTATAAAATCCTTCATCCACCAAAATTTTTCATTTTTTAAAGATTTGATTTCCCACCTTCTAGGTGAAAAATCCAAAATTCATAAATTTTGATCACTAAGGAATTGTTGCCATAGTTTTTTTATTTCAAAATTGTCCCCAATAAATTAATGGTATTCAAAAACTATCATTAATCATAAAAAAATAAAATTAATTTTCTTTTAATTTCAACTAATTGCTTGATTATTATTATCAAATTATTAATAAAAATATTTTTTTTGCAATGTAATTAAACATTATAACATATAATAATTTTATTTTTTTAACTCTTAAAATAACCAATTTTATTTTTTAAATTTTTTAAGTATATAGTGAAATCGATTGTATATGCTTAATTAATATTTAATAAAAGGTATAATTGTAAATTAATTATTAAATCCAGTGGTTATTGAACCAAATATAAATGTAAGAGTAATTACATCATTAATCTGTATATTTTAATAGTCAAGTCAAATGATAAAATTTTTAGAATACATAGATTTTATAAAATCTATAAATTTTAAAATCATTCAATCTAAATGAAAGCTATAAGAATTGTACTCAATATTTTAAAATTTATGTAATACATTACGTACATAGTTGTCATTTAATTTAGATTTACCATTATATAAATTCAATATGTTAGTAAAAATTATTGTTGTTGTATTTTGAACATACAATACCTTCGTAATATATTTTTATTAAATATTTTTTTCTTTCTTTTTGATATTAGATATTTGATTTTTTTATATATAAAAAGCGTGACAATGATATATTACATATAAAAAATTATCAATATTGTCAATCCATAAAATAGTTAGTAGAGACAAAATGCAATATGACATGAATAAATCAAAGATAGTCATCTTATTTTCTTTTTTTATGTATATAAAACATAATTATCTTGTCCTAATAGATTTAGACTTATAATTAATGAATTATTAATATTATTTACTAATAAATTAAATTATTAAATGATAAAATTAACTCAATTAACTAATATATATATATATATATGCATATTAATATTAATATTATATTAATATTAATATTTTAATTTTTAATATAAAAATATTCTTACTTTTAGTTATATAACAAAAATATCATATTATAGATTAATTAGACATAATTTATGTTAATTTTAAAATAAACCATTTGTTTTCTTTATTATAAAATATAGTTACTTAGTCTTAATAGAATTGACTTCTAATTAATAAATTATTAATACTATTTACTAATAAATTAAATTATTAAATGAGAAAATGAACATAATTAACTAATATAATTATGTTGGCTTTTCTGTAAATTTATCTGTCCCCTATATATATATATATTATTGGTTTGATTTGATTTTATTGGATTTATATTTTCTTAATCCAAAATCAAACAAAAAAATCGGTTTATAAAAATTTAAAAGCCATAACCATATATGAAACCACATAAACCATAATTTTCAATTTGGATTCGATTAGATTAATTCAGTTTAGTTGATTTTTTAATTTTTGTGCAGCCTTAATTTTCATATTGTTATTTTGATCATAATTTTAAGTTAATATTTATCAAAAAAATTTATGATATTTTAATTTAGGACAAAGTACAAATAAGTGGTATGTAGTTTTCACAATTTTAAAATAAAAGTATATGATTTTTTTTTTAACAAAAAAGTATGTGATATAGCCTGTTAGTAAAAAAATATATTTTCTCATTACGTTATTAAGCGTATCTAACGTGATATTGACATTAGAGATGACATGGCGCTGATATTGCAATTTTTGTGTCATGATACGAAGTGATGTCCATAGGCACTAGCGTCAATGCGCGCACAGATAAGCTCATTTGTCCCTTTTTTTTGTTTTTTCTACTTGGAATTGGATTTATTCTAGGGTAATTGGAATATATATAAAAGACACATTTAAGGCCAAAATTCCAGTACTCTCACTTTGAGAAAATAATTAAAGAATTAATTCTCTTCTTCTCTCTTCAATTATTCTTCCATATTAACACATTGGAAGTTCAATACCCTATTGCTATGATCATTTCTTCTCGTCCACTTCATGTGGATATCGATAGAGATACTCCGAGATAAGATTATTGTTGTTTGATACAACCTGACTTAAAGTTTTGAAGATCAAATAATCAAAACAAATAAATTAAAAATAAACCACATAAACTATATTCTTGTATGCATGATTAATTATGAGTTCCATAAGGCAATCTTCGGCGTGAGTTTCCAAAAATTTTAAATTCATTATGTCATTGTAGATATGTGCTTAGAAATATAACAAGCTAACAAGCACTGACGTGGAGCTGACATAAGTGCCACGTCGCATAAAATTGCCACAACAGCATTACATCATCTTTGTATCAGTGCCATGTCAAATGCATTTAAAGTCGTAAAGAGAATGCACTGGTTTTTGTTAACGAACTAAACCACAAACTATTTTTGTCAAAAAAACCATGTATCTTTGTTTAAAAATTGCAAAAGCTACATACCATTTTTTTTTTTGTTCTTCTCTTTAATTTTTTTATTTTGTTCATTTATTTATCAAATTGATCAAACCAATTATCCAAACCGAATCCAAATAGTATTAGTTTGGATATTTTTAATGATAGTTATTTTGGTAAAAAATTAAAGGAAAAATTATTTTTTACTCATTGTAGTTTGACATAATATACTAGTACCCTCTGTGATTTGAAAATTATACAATTTTTTCATGTGATTTGACGTAATACACTAGTTCCCCCTAAGGTTTGAAAATTATACTATTTACTCTCTAAAATTTTGGCATATTAAACTAGTACTTTTGCAAGTTTGATTTATTATATTAATATCTTCTAGTAAATTTGACTTATTATATTAATACCTCCTGAGCCAAAAAGAGAACTCTTTTTTACTAGTATATTATATCAAACTATATAAGGTAAATATTATAATTTTCAAAGCTCAAGAAAATACTAGCGTATTATGTCAAACTATAGCTAACAAATTATATAATTTTCAAATCTATGAAGTATTAGTGAATTATGTCAAATTACAAAAGATAAATATTAGTTTTTCTAAAATTAAAATATTTGAAAACTGACTTTTTTAGTTTGGTTATAAATTTTTTGTCTAAATCGATCAAACTAAATCATAAACACCCCAACCTATAAGTATTAAATGAACTTGTAAATTCTAGAAGATGAACATATAAGTTCTAAATGATGAACCAATAAATTCTAGATTATGAACTTATAAATACTAAATGATGAATGTGTGTTTCAAACAGTCATTGTCTTCCACTCCTGGAAACTCTATATAAATCATTAATTTTTAGTTTAAATATCTTCATTTTCTAGCATTTTCATATACAAATATATATGAAACTAATAAATTTTCATTACAAACAATAATAACAATAACTAAAAACATTCAAATCCTAAAAATAAAATCAAATGTATAAATTAAAGAGTTTATTTGTCTAAAACATATCTAGGATAGAAAATTTTCATTTTTCTTGTCTTTGAAGAAGAAGAACACAATTAAAAAAAAAGCGCTAAAAAGTAAAAAGAAGTTGCATTTAAATGCATCATATCCAATAAGGAACGAATGAGTTGTTGTGAAATTTTTACAACTTAACAAGAGATATTAAATTTGAATCCTGAATATACATGCAAATATTTTAAAATTTTTAAGGGAGTACTTTGCCGTTCTGCAGTATTCTACGGTATGAGTATAATTAATTTTAGTCTGTTAATATATACAACGAAAATATTTGCATCTTTAAAAAAAAAATGCATCATTAATGTGAATTATTTAACTAAAAAAATAATTTATTGTCGTTTTTAATATGAAGTCCATAATGCACGATGAACACTGGATCCATAATATAAAAATAAAATTCAATTGAAAAATAAACCAAAAAAGTTTAGGAACCAGATTAATCCTTCTAATTTTAATTACTTCAGGAAAAAACTGAAAGAAGGTCGTATTGTTAATACGACAGACATCTCGTCCTCAAAACAGAGCAAAGA